>JAUEKV010395795.1:0-10066 GCA_031833985.1 Ancula gibbosa
TCTTCTTCTTCTTCTTCTTCTTCTTCTTCTTCTTTTTCTTCTTCTTTTTCTTCTTTTTCTTCTTCTTCTTCTTCTTCATCATCATCTAGTAACCGCATTTAATAAGGACCAATCATTACAGTTTTGATCCAATCATGAATCTGTTGTATTTTCTGTTTTAAACAGCACTGGGCCAGCCCCCTGCGAAAAAGACCAAAAAGAAAGTGAATTTTAGAGGAGTCACTGTCTATTACTTCCCACGGCGCCAAGGATTTACTTGCGTTCCAAGCGAGGGTGGTTCCACCTTGGGTAAGGATGATTCAGACTTCTTTCTTTCTTATTTATTCTCTTTTTTTTATTTGGCTGATTTTTCTCTTTAAAGACAACTAAACAAAATTTATGTATCACTCAGTATCAGTTAACAATGCCTCAACCAACCAAACTAACTTTAAATATTCACGCCGCCAAACCTCTAGGAACCAAGCCTTTCAATATTTGACTGCAGTCATATCCACACGTAGCTTATTATTTATCACATCAGGTTAATTCAATTTGCAAATTAGTGAAGAACTTTAAGTCCTAAAGTTATATATAGCCTTTGAGCAAATCTTGCTAAAAAGTCTGGATTCCTGTTCCAAGTTATGGAAGATTGCTTTAGACTGATGTTGTATTTTATATCTGTACAGAATGGTTCATTCTTTATATTATATGATTTGCTGGTGTATAGATAGATTTTGGGAAACATTGATTTTCAAGCTAAAACCTATTAAGTATTATCTTTGTGGACAATAGATAGCATTCAACACACAATGATCCAGTATACATTGAGATTGGTTGTATCTTTGACACTTATCGCACAAATGACAAGATGAATCTGCCATCCTGGCCTCATTCATACTACATTGTATTTGAAATCTAAATGGGAATCTTATACAAGCCTTCTAAGTGCATTGCTAGCGATCATTATAAGAATACGTGTATAGATTTTTTTAACCTGTAAATACAAAGAGGAGAACAATTTTTAAAATCCAGTACTCCACCAGGTCGAAATGTTGTCATTTAAATGACAATTTTATGTAAGTGTAAGCCATCAAAGTCCATTACTATAATTATTCAATTATTCACACACACATATTATATCAAAAGACGTACTAAATAGAAGAAAAAAAGTAAAGCAATAATCTTTTTAAAAAAATCTTAATATGAATACTAAATTTCAAAATGTGCTTTCTCTTCACAGGTATGTCAGAGAAGCATACATACTATCGAGACTTTTCACTTTCGGATTACACCAAAGAACAGAAGCGAATCCATCGGGCCATTCTTGCCGAACAGCGACGACAAGGGAAACTCTTCCCATCCCCGCTTCTGGGAAATGCCTCCATGGCTCTGACTGAAAGCACCGATGACATTTCATCTGGCAGCGAGAGTGACAGCGAGTATGACGATTACTACTTCCTCCAACCACTCCCAATCAGACAGAGGCGTGTGTTGCTGAGGACGGCCGGGGTCAGGAAAATTGACAATGAGGAAAAAGACGATTGCCGTGATATCCGCGTTTCTCGTAACGTCTGTGGATGTGACTGCAAGGTCTTTTGTGACCCAGAGACCTGTGCTTGTAGCGTGGCCGGGATCCAATGTCAGGTGGATCGTCTGTCTTTCCCCTGCGGATGCACCAAGGACGGCTGTGCAAATGCTACTGGACGCATAGAGTTCAACCCAATTCGTGTAAAAACTCATTTCATTCACACACTGATGAGGCTGGAGCTGGAGAGAAAGGACAGGGAGGTCCAGGATGGTGCTAGTTCTAGTGGAGCTTCCTGTGTTTTGGGAAACTCGTCCGTAACATCTTCATCAGCCCATTCATCGGTAGTTTCACTGTCGTCAGAAGAATCACACAAAATCGTAGATGTTGTTGGGGAGGATACCGAGGTAAATATTGATGAAGGAGAAAATGAAACTAAAATGGCCAGTGCTGCAGACATGGACGTGAAATCTAAAGAAGTAGAAGCTGAGAGCAAGGATGAAGAAAATGAAATGGATGCCAGTTCAAGTTCTGAAGTGACTTGTTCTACCAGTGGCAGTGGTGGGTGTAATGGTGACAGCCCTACTGTTACAAAAACGTTAAAAAGCAATCTGAAGTCAAAGAAGGAGGAATCGATAGATCTGAATCTCTTCAACAGCAATGAACGCGGAAGTTGTCGTGATTGTCAGAACACTGACATGTGCAATGTCATGATGCACGACGTCAAATTCTCTATGGTGTCACAGCAACAGCGTCTGCAGCAACAACAGCAACAACAACAGCAGCAGCGTCTTATGGCACAATCCCTTTTCAATGGACAGCAAATTATACACGCTCACACTCCTGGGTTGTCCCTCTTTCAACCGCTGTCACAGCCGCAGGCTCACCACGCCATGATGATGTTCAACGACGCGGAAGACGACGTCTCTTACCACACAGACAATGCTGGGCCGCTGTACTTTGAAAGCGACGATGGCGTGTACCCTGAGATCAATGAAGCGACTGGCGATGCCTCTTTCCCAGTCATCACCCAGACCAACTCTGGAAATTTCAGGAGTGGCCCTACGGTGATGTTTGCCACCAGCATGAACGGGAACACGCTTGGCTCTGGGAGTGGACCAGCTTCCTCCGCTATTCGAGTCGCCAGACCTCAGGTCTCCCTTCTCAACAGGTCAACCATCAACCAGTTTGGCGTGCAGCAGCACATGGGCGGTCTGAGCCACGACTACGGAACTGGCGCTGCCGTCGATTTAGGGATGGCACCAGCCATGTGCAACAGACCATCTTCTTCCCTGTCATCTGCCTCCCCCCAACAGCAGTCATCCCTCCAGCGTCAACATAGTCCCCACAGTCATTCCCTGCTGAATGGTTTGAAGACGGCTCCCAGCATTTCTCAGCCTGCGTTGGATCACTGCACTCCTCAGCATTTGGTTTCGCCCTTGGAGTCCACTGCTGAGGGAATGGCCGACATCTGCCGCAATTTGAATCAAGGGGCCCTGAGGAACTCCTCTGTTCCACAGACTGGGTCTTTATCGACGCACGTCCCTGGGGAAATGCCAGCTCTTTCCATGGGATATTCAGATTCGTCACCGCACTCAAACTTGAGCGCCGGTTCTTTTCATACCAATTTGGTTTCCTCCATCAGCAAGTCGACGTGTGCCCAGCTGAAGGGGGGCTCGCATTTGCTACCCAACGAACCGAACTACGCCTCAGTCCTGGCCGTTCCTGCCTATCACTCCAACCCAGGCCATCCCGAGGGGGAGTATGAAGCGAGTGGCAGAACCAACGTCGGCGCTGCCAACCCATCCACCACCACCACCAGTATCAACGGAAACCACATCTCTGCTGTGGACAGCATGAGCAATGACTCAGCCCTTCAGCACCAGCCACTGCTTTCCTGCTGGAGCGCCGGTCTGACAAATCCCCCTATCCCGGAAAGCTTCTCTGCTATTGGTCCAATCAATGAATCGTTAGTCCCACCCTCCGTCATATCACAGCCCACCCCTGAATCAACCAATCCTAAAAGTGACTCTGAAAGGCAGTCGCAAGGTAACGAGTTGGGCACTCCTAGTCAAGCACTACCTAGTCCTTCAACAACTTACGCAACCATGACAACCACAACCCGAGACCAGCTGGCTGCATGCTGCCCTGCCATTTCCTCCCATATGGATCGTAAGATGAACGATGCTGGGGAGGTTCAGGGTGGCCCGCTGAAGAAGGCGGCCGAGTCTTCTTTCCAGGATTTTGCTTTAGACGCAGAAGATACAAAACCAACTTCCAGTCTCTTGGCAGACTCTCAAAGCATTCTCTTCAATTCTTTGCCAGCCACAGATTCTGAATCTCCAGCGTTGGTACCGACTTCATCATCGTCTTCACCAAATTTAGATTTCTCAACGCTCGTCGAACCATCAGCCCCCACCATTGAGAAAGATTCAGCTAGTTCGCCACCGGAAAAGGCTATTGTTTCACCATTAGAGAACGGTCATTCACTCCCTTTTGAAAATGGCCAGACGCAGGAGATGGACACGGACGGAACCGCTAAAGTCAGTGATGGATCAAAGTCAGAGGCTGAATCCAGCCCCAACGATCTTTCTACTGAGCTGCATCCCGAATCTGGTCCTAAACTGTCGGCTGCCGCTGATCTTGAAAGCAATACACCCCAAGAGGCTCCGAATGGAGACAATCATGAATCAGTGTCTGTGTCTGATGTGAAAGAAATTGACTCATCCAAGCTCGACTTAACCAATGGCTGTCTTAGTGATAGTGATAAGAACAATCATAAACTCAACACGATTTCATCAACAAATGGTGACCTTGCTAGTCCTAATAACGTACCCTTGGCTCCTGCTCCACCACCCTCATTCTCTTCTAATGCAGCTGCAGCTTTATCGACGCTATCATCCTTGCCATCTTCTTCTTCCTCATCATCGGCATCGTCATCATCCACATCATCGTCGTCGTCATCAGATGATGAGCAAAAGAACATAGTAGAGGAATTTGATCACATGGTGAATAAGTCCATGGTAGAATTGGTTTCTGCTTAACTTGTCTGAGCGGAGACACGCTGGTGATTTAGAATGTTGCGAAGAAAAGAGGGTTAAAGTTAAAGAAATTGTAGCAAGAAAAGCAACAATAAGTTGATTTTGCTTGCATGGAGGATTTAATCTTAGACTCGACGTTGAGACTCAAATGTTATGGGTGACTTTTGTATGGCAAATCTGTACTTACGTCCTACAGGATCTGCAAGATATGAACCGAATCTAACTCTAGCTTCTTTTAGAAAGAAGTCAAATGAACAAACATTGAGAATTAAGCGCCTCATTTTGTTAACAATAGTCAATGGTAGGAATTGGTTTGTTTATATTTATTGCTACTGGACAAAGAGAGTTTAAGCGAAGTCACGTCTGCCTGCCAGATTGTTTGCTGTAAGATTAAATCCTCTGTTGTACGTTCAGTGCTTTGGGTTTTCTTCAAGAACGGTGGACACAGTTTGTCCTGTACGATGAAGCAATCTTTTGGCCATGTACAGGAAAAGGATCTTCTCATTTGTACTGATGACAGGAAGCATTGTTGCTTTGACATCTGTAACATATATACACATAGACATTATATATATACTGTACTTTTCATTTCCTTCATGAATCTTATGGAAGTATAAAATGCTAATGTACAGGGTGTCCCATCTAAATAAAACTTGTATGTTTCGTTTTGCTCCTTATTTTTATTCTTAGTATTTGAATAATTCCATTATTAAAGAGAAGAAGGTTCTATTTCTATCATACAACTCACTTACTGATTGTGTCTTCCACTTTTCTATCATCCACTTCAACTTGAACCCTATTTACAAGCATTTTGGGAAAAATTTGAATGCATTTAATCTCTTTTCTCCTCTTCTTCTGTCTCTGTAGAAATCTCTCAGTTTCAACTGTATAAGGTATATATCTATTATAAATCATCATCCTTCTATTATGAAGTTCTCTGCCTTTCCTTACAATTATTATTCTCTGAATTTGAGTTACTTTTATA
The DNA here is from genome assembly GCA_031833985.1 of Ancula gibbosa. NCBI lineage: Eukaryota > Metazoa > Mollusca > Gastropoda > Nudibranchia > Goniodorididae > Ancula > Ancula gibbosa. The sequence goes on from JAUEKV010395795.1 coordinate 5,531, forward strand.
TATTTGAGGCAAATTTTCTTTTTGCTTGTATCCAACTGTATTTTTTGATACTTAAAATTATGTTTTTTAAATATTTGCTTTTTTTTTTTCTTCATATCCTCATTTATTGCATTATAAAATTCTTTTATCTTTTTATCCCCCCTCTTTTTCTTCAAGATGACGTGAAATATGCTAGTTGGGCGTAAATGAGCACAGAACGAATTGAATGACTGAAAAGTAAATCATACACACTTTATTAGAGGGACATCCTGCAGAACTGGTTTTGAAGATGATCTCTCCTCCCATGCCTCCGATTATATGTTCATCAACATTGTTTGTCTTTCTCATCCTAATGTTTCTTTCAATTTTTCAATTCCGTCTGATTCCCATATCGTTTGTGTTACCTGCTTGTGTTGATGTAAAGCTGTATTGAAAGCTAAAGGCTGCCTAACTCTGTTGAGTAACACCTACTTAGTTTCTATGAAAATATTTTTACAAAACATTATTATTTATTAGTAATTTGTGTGTGCCTTTATTTTGATTTCATTTTGATTTATAATATCTTCTTTTTTAATTTATTATAATTATATTACACATTATAAATTGAAAAGAAATTATGTATTATGAACCGCAAATTGTTTTAGCTATTATTATTATTATTATTATTACAGTATTGTCTTCTTCTTCTTTCCATTTAAGCATGCAAGCAACAAAAATGTATGCTTTTGTTTAGTTAATTGTTTCTTACAACAACATTTTTACCCAAACAGTGTTAAGTTTGATCATATTTATTATTTATTATTTATAAGGTTTACCATGAACAAGCAAGTTTTCTGTTTTTTCATTAAGTTGTTGGCCCAACTACTGCAGTGATGTTGAACATTTTATATTGTTACTTTGTACACTGAGGCTTGCTTGCCCCCTTTTTTCACTTGAATTGGTGCTATTATTTTCTTTTAAATACCAATGCCTGGTATATATTATAATATATTATTTTATATATATATGTATAATTTACACTTTTGACTTTCTTTTTATTTTCCCTCAATGTATCTTTAAAAAGAAATTGATAGTCAACCTTTTTCTCGGATTACTCCATTACTCTTTTCAACGTACTCGTTAAATTTATCCATTTTTCCGATGCTGCCATCGTGTGCTTCAATCGTCAAACTGTGTCGTGAGGAAATGTTGCAATTCGTGATGGAGTTTGGTAGTACATGGACTTCTTGTCATCATAATATTGCGAGAATGGTTTATTTTCATCCGTCATTGTTAACTCCGTTAGTCTCATGATGCACAGAAATGAATATTGTTGTCATTGCTGGTGTCTCATGTGAGTAGGCAGTGAGTAGCATGCTTCAAATAGAATGGAGTCTTTTATATGTATTTCCTAATAGTTCGACTTCTTTTGTATGTTATTGCTCTCTCCTCTCATGATGACCTGACATGTGCGACTTTCTCACACTTCGACTCCCACTCGGCTAGTTGTAAACTCATTTAATACTGTCATGTATATCCACTGAGAGGACCAACCAATTTATAATCACGAATCATGATGTCAAGTCCCCACAATAAGCATTTGGCACAGAGTCTGTGAGATAGATCTGTAGCCAGGTTGTTCTAATTTCATTGGGGACGTCAGGTTTTCCGTATGTAAGTGTAAGAGGTGTGGGAAAAGTGTCATAAACAATGGTTTTGCATGACATCATTTAATATTGGTATTGTCACATGCAAAGAAAAGCTTTAACTGAGTTTTCATGAAGGAGAGAAATGTACTTACAATTGGTTAAATTATTATTTGAATTTCTATTTTATTTTAAAACATCTGCAATAACTCCATAACAATTCTGTTTATTCCATAAACCTTAAAATTGGAAAGAATCAAAAAAGAAATGGCTGATTATGCCTCAAGAATGGATGTCTCTGATTAAAGAGGAAGCGATAGAAATTATTTTAATTAAAGTTCTAATAATTGCGGAGATCGCTAATAAAGATGTAAAAATCTCCTTTTTCTCATCTAAAAATTGTAGGAAAGAAAAACAATTCTTTAATCAGATATGTTTGTTTTGGTTTGTTTCTTGTTTTCTTTTTGTTATTTCGGTTGATATACATTACTTAATTGAAGTAGTATAGTATATGGATGCCAACAGTCTTGTTTATCATTTGCACAGGGTACTTAGAATACTATTTTCCATTGTCATCATCTTTAAATGTCACATTCATCCTGACATTTACTCTCTTCTTTTTTATTTATCCCTTCATCATAATCCCTTGGTGACCACAAGATTTTATTATGAGAGACATGATGTATTATATACAATGTCTTCATATACTAAATCCAATGCCAATTTGTTTTTGTCCTCTTCTGCAACATTCTTTACATATTATTGCTTTCTTGTGCTACACAATAAAGACTAAGTTTAGTTTTTGGCTTTTCTGTCAATATTATAAATAGCACCGATTTCGAAATTTTGTTCTTTTGGTTTAGGGGACAGGGTAATTTGTCTTGAGTTCTGATGACTTGAGGATTGGTTTTCAAAGTTATCCATTTAAACTAGGAATTGGAAGTTATAGATTCGTTGTATCAGATTAAATTTGAGATTTGGGGATTGCTAGATTTCTTGTGTTCTCATGTGGCTTTTCTTCCCTCAAGCCGAAAGGTCATGGAATTGAGAAGTTTTATTTAGCTTTTTCTTTAACACTTGGGTGCACAACTCTACTAAGTAAACTAAGTTTTTTGATTTGGCTCTTCATGAGTTTATGAGATTGGGACATCTAAAAGCGATTTGACACTCTTGAATTCTATTGAATTTCAACTCTTATAGGGGACAATTCCTTTTACTATCTGATTCTGATACAATAATATTCTATTTTTGTGCATGTCTGATGATGATAACGAAAAATTGAAAATGAAAAATATTTCTGCTCAATAGATAAGAAGACTATGATGCACATTTTGATGACAATGTTGTCTTGTACCCACACCAAGCTTGTGCTTTCTCTTGTTTTTCTCTAGTTCCTTAAGTTCTATGATAGTGTTGAATACCTTCTCCCACACACACATACAAACACACACACACCGATGTAATTATAATGCTAATGTATGTATATGTAAATATATAAAATGTATCCATATCATATAGTCATACATTGATATGTTTTGAAGTATGGCTCATTCTTTCCTTTTGAAGACCACACTAGGCTCTAGATGTAGACCAAATATTTGACTGAAAAAAAATTCTTGACTATGATTACTGAATGATTGTAATGTACACCATATATTTAGGCGACAACAATTTTTTTCAACTCTTGCCTCAAGGTCTGTCTTCCTTAGGTTTCTAATTTTATCTTTTTTTTAAGCTTTTATTATAATTATTGTTATAATTATTAATATGATTATTGTTTCTATTATTATTATTGTTATTATTATTATTATTACATTATTATGATTATGATTAGTATCATTATAATGTTTTTAAAAATTATATTGTCATTAATATTATTAATATAATTATTGGATTTTCTTGGCATCAATGTCTCGTATTCACTTTTTTCCCATCAGAGATTGGTGGATCTTCCCCTCCTCTTTTTCCGGCTCCTGCCTCCACCACACTTTATTGGTTCCCCCCATGACACATATTATAGTATATATGTGCATGTTCCGTTTCAGCATGGCCAGACGAATTCTTTGCCACGTCTTGTAAAAAGTTACTTTGATCTGTACATATATTATATATATAAAAGATAAAAAATGGGCTGTGTCGTAAATCTGTTTTCAATTACTGTCTTTACTTTTTTTTGGTATGCTTTGTATCTATTTTTTGCAATTTTTTCTGCCGCAATTTTATACTCAATTGCTCTTTGTGCATATATTATTGTTATTTTTATTTTTATGGAATATAAGTTGGTACTACCATCTTATCAAACTGATCGATGTATATGTGTATCCTATGTGTACATTAAGTGTCATTCAATTATCGATTTTCTGTTTATCCTCATGTTTTTTATTATATGGGATGGCTAAGAAAATTAATGTGCCAAGGTTTTCAAGCTAGTTATCTTATATAGAAATGTTCAAACTTCGATTAAATCTGACCAAAAAGTTACTAAGTATTCTATAAGCCAACGAATTTCAAGGAAACTATGTATAGCTGTGTACAGTTATTTGCTCTAAAGTCTAAATGCTTACACAATTATACTATCCATCAGTTATGATTATATCTGACTTTAAAACCTTGGCTCGTTGTCTTAAATTTTTGCTACACAATGTCATGTTCATATAAATTCTCGTCCCGTTCATCAGTGAGGCTCTTTGACTTGATGAAAATTTGTAACATTGCTATTGTCTTTGCCTTATTTCTTACCGTGATCAAGATACAAAAGAAATAAGGAGGAACCAAAGTAAAAGAAGGTATCTCAAAACAGTACTTCTTTTTTTGTGTTGATTGAATCTAGGTGTATATGTTTGGGGCAAAGAAGGGGGGAAGGGGGGGGGGGGGGGGAAAGGGGGGTGTGTGTGGGTATTTTTTTGTGTTTATGTTAATTTTGTATCCGAAC
>JAUEKV010395906.1:0-10066 GCA_031833985.1 Ancula gibbosa
AAAAATCAAAACAAACAAACCTTCAATTTTTCTTGAACGCCTCTGAGTACTGCTCTCTTCTTCTCCAGAGCAGTCATGGCGACCTTCAATTCTCCTTCAGCTACTTTGAGCGCCGCTTGTTTCGGACCCACCACCTTGATCACCCTGATGGAGACGAAGTAAAAGAGTTGGCATTATGGGTCAGCGATTGTTGCTTCCATTTAAATAATCACCATCAATTTCATGCTATATCTATGTCATATTTCTGAATTAAAAAGATATTTTTAAAAAAGCATTACATTATTTATATAAGGAAATTTTAATAATAGAATGTTTGTTTCAATATGATTTCATAAATATAAAGTACGCATTTTTATTTACGACTACAAGCAAACTGTGACCTCTAGACGCTCGAAGTGAAGGCTTATGTATGATTTAAATAGTGATTTCGAATGTTTGGCCGCGTTGTGGTATTACATGTACAAGTCTTAGACTTTTGTGGCGTTGACAGCGTACAGGAAGCGATGCCAGATAAAACTCAGAGTATTGACATAGTCAATCAATATTGAAGAGCTCAAGAAGAAGGCATGCTCACTCATCGTATTTGTCCATGGCTCTGATCCACTTGCAAAGACCTTCGCAGGCAGTGGAGGCCAGCTTCACCTTGTCGGGATCAAAGTCAGGGTTGGGGATGTACTGCTTTCTGATCTTCTGCATGACTGCCGGGCCAATGTTATCCTGGAGAGGGGAAATTGAAATGAAATTCAACAGACAGGAACACAAAGAGACAGTCGTTACGGTACATGCAGCATGGGATGCATGTAATTCTAAAGGTTTTCTGGATGGAAAAGTCATATACATAAATACATGTAATATACATTTTTGGATCACAAATCTTCATTTTCTAGATTTTAAATTGAATCAAACGATTTCTCAAAACAGAGCTGTTTTGTAAGGCATTTTATGACAAGACATTTACATTAAAAAATTATTATATGATGTTTTACCTTTATGTAAACTAATGAATGAGTTTTCATTACTTGTGCTATTTGTTAATGGTGAATTTGCAATTGTGAAGTGCCTCCGAGCACATTGTATGTGGATTATTCGGCACAATATAATTGTAGAAATATCATCATTATTATTAGGCAATATAAAAATTTATTCAATTCCAGCTTCTACTCAACGATACTCTCTACTCAGACTATTGAACATAATGCACACAATGAGTAGCAATTCTTCAGAAGCAGATAGGTACCTTATCGAATTCACGAAGCTGCTCAAGGAATTTCATATCTCCCAGCATTCTCTTCGAGGGTCCCCAGTAATCGTCCACCTTCTTTCCCGACCCATCCGTGGCATTGATTCGCTCAGGCTTGATACCACGCAGCACACACACTGCCTCCAGGACAAACTTCACCAAGTACGGGGGGCTCTTCATCGCTTTGACCAATGAGATATCCTGCAAAGAAGGGGCAACTAAAACATTGGACTGAGATAATCCCAAAAGTTTTATCAATTATTTTATTTATTCAGATAGAGCTTATAAGCATAAGCCTTTAATCGCTCAAAAATTCAACATACTTATGAAACGGAAGTGAAATTATAAATATAGAACAATAGTCATAAATATCAATTAACAATCAAACATATTTAATTCAATACATCATACGATATTCATTCAATATTATAATACATACATACATTCATTAGTAATTTCTTAGAATTTGAATTGTTTTCTTCATTCATAAATTCCTGATCTTGATCAAAGCCCAGAGCATACGTTTTGCGTGAGTGTGTTGAGCGCCCCCAGCGCAGCATCCAGGGCGGGCAGGGCAAGGGCCAATTGAGCGTCGCAGTCGTCTTTGATGGCCTTGGCGGCGGATGCTTGCTCGTTGGCAATGGCTTCATCCACTTTCACGACCTGGAGGGAAAAAACAAGAACCGAGTAAGCGAGCCATCTACAACGTGTCATCGGTGAAGGGTGGGAAAAATTGTGAAGCCTTGGGCACTAGATCTACTGGACTGAGAGTTTTTGAGCATGAATCTGTATTTACTCGGTCAAGTCTTTTATATTGACGACATGCTACTCGGCTTTGTTTGTTCCATCTGGAGACTGACTACGTAATTAATGTCTTTATAATAATAAATGTCAATTTTTACCAAAAGCTAACAATTCGAAATGCCTTATATCTCATCGTTCTTTCTCTGATTTATACTCGAAATAATTTCAAATAATGTTTATACTTCTATTACTTTAATTGCGTGGATTCCAATGACCACCATGGAAATCATATGAATTCAAAACAAGCTCATCGTTATACATTATTTCACAATTTCCACTTTCCAAAGAGCTTTGAGCCTGTATAAACGGGATAAAGCGCTATATAAAAACAATTTATTATTATTAATAGGGTCCATCCCTTTCAATGAATAAACTCTTTCACCTTTTCCACCACCAATAGGGTCCATCCCTTTCAATGAATAAACTCTTTCACCTTTTTTCCACCATCAATAAGGTCCACCCCTTTCAATGAATAAACTCTTTCACCTTTTCCACTTCTGCGACTTCAATCGAGTCCTTTTCAATGACCACCATGAGGTCGGACACCTCCTTGGAGGCCACCACCAGCTGTGGCTGCAGGTCTGTCAGTTCCTGCTGCATGACGGACACGGACGAGGCGGCCATGGCCAGCTTCTCCAGGCCGACCACGTAGCGCATCTTCTGCATCATCACCTGCCTGCGGTGGATTGGTGCGGGGAAGAGATTGAAATTGTACTACCACCATTCCAATGTGCCTCTTTGAGGTAATAAAACATATCTTATCCTATCTTAAAGAAGACATTTAAAATTAAATGTGTGTTATCATTATCAATTATTATCATTATTATTATTATCATGATTATTGTTGTTATTGTTACCATTGCTGTTATAATTATCTTTGTTTTATAGATATCATCATCATCATTATCAACAATAAGGGAGAGAGAGAGAGTCACAGGTCATGTGTAAATTATGTGTGTGTGTGTGTGTGTGTTGTATGTACTACATATCACCAGAATTTGTATTGAGTGTGTGTGTGTGTGTGTTTTCCTAGAAGAATGTTCTAAATTCAATACAAACAATAGGAAATAATAGGATTATATTTGTCATTATCCGAATAAGTGCGCTTCAGTGTAAAGATCTATCTGTAGGTGAAAATAATCATTAAGATAAAATATAATACTTACTCTCTTTTGTCGTCCAAAAGGGATTTGAACGTGTAAATGAGTTCAAGATAGGAAGTAGGTGTCACATAGTTATGCCGACCCAATTCCATAAAAAAATGTCTCGAGAGTCGCTGCAGATACAATAATAAAGATTGTAAAACTTAACTAACTAATGTATCAAATCCATGGACAATTCCATAAAAAATGTCTTGAGAGTGGCTACAGATTAAATAAAAAGATTTAAAAGTTGGAGGTTATGAAATTGAACAATCATCATTCATTATATTTCAAATCTTATAGCTTAGGTCTGAAGACCTTGGTGATGCTAATACATGTACAATATATGAAATAAGGAATATCAGAATACAGCGAAATTAACAAAATAATATTGATAAAGTGATTATGATTCATGTGTTTTAAATATGCTTTTAAAATTCAATTGATTATCAAAAAACATTATTATACAACACACATCAGAATCATGAAATTATTTTAACAATATAATTGGAAAGCGTCTAGAACCTATTTACCAAATGGGATGACATTTCTTTTAGTGCTATATAAATGTCCAAACATTATAATTTTATTATTAACTAATAAAATAAATTACAGTGGTCAAATGGGACAGTGTTCTATACCTGTGTAGCCTGGTGGAAATGTTTGCACATGACGATGACCCCCTTTCTCTCTTTTGGTTCCATTTCAACAGTATGCAGAAAGTGTGAAGCTACAGCCTCCAATGCATCATCTGGCCAACTCTAGGATTTAAAAAGCCATAGGAATCGGATGAATAACTGATGTATATTCACAACTTCACAGGAGCATTGTTATTGTGACTGTCCACCATTGTATGCATCGTCTTATTGATATTAAGAGTGAGCTGGTTGAACTTGAAATGTGATGGAAATCAATATTAGGCTACCTAGATAGACCAAAACAGGCATATGGGTGGGTTCTGTATGATATGGAGGGTGTTAGGAAGGTCAACTATCGGTACAAGTAAATTGAAGTTTAATCATTTTTAACAATTGATAAACTTTTTAAATTGGGGAATACAACCCACAACCATTTGATCATGAGTCTAAAGCACTAACCACTCAGCCATGGAAAGAAAAACTAATAAATAAACTAATCTAACAACTAAAAGCAAAAATATAAATAAAACAACAAAATCGCAGTCAGTTGAGTAGCCAGGTTTATATAAGCTCACTTACTGTAAACCAATCAATGGTGCAGCAATTCACAAGGGATGGAAATTTGCGAAGTCGTGATCGGAAGGCATCGCCGATTGGGCTCATGGCCAGGACCACGTGTAGTTGATCCCTGACCCTTGAAATGAACAGGTTCATGAGGGCTGGGGGCGAGCCGTCCGTCTGCTGGCTTTTGTCTCTCATTCTGAAAATGGCATTTAAAAAATTCATGTCAATATTTATCAGTCTTTTGAACTAAATAATTATATGTTTGTGATAACACGTAGGATAATTGCTGATAAATAGCTTATATTGTGCTTTATTCTAGTGAAGAAATAAACATAACCAAAATTGAATTGGCTCCTGGTAAAGTAAGTCCCCTTAAACCAACAACCTAACTAACTAACTAACCCCTCCCTCCCTAAAAATGTAAACAAAAACCCCAGCAGTAACAAAAACATATTGTTATAAACTTCTTCGACTGTTCATAAATATGACATCTATAATATTATATAAAGCATGCATTAATAGATCACAAACATTAATATTCAATAACATCTATCAAACGCACCTGTCAAAGGCTCTCATCTTTTCACAAATCTCGATTCTCTCATCTATGTCAAACAGGCCTGGCACCTCACCAGCATTGAGGAGACCATTCACATCCTCCAGGAACGATTCTCTCTTTATCTGAAAATATCAGACGACCTTTGTTGAAACCCATGCAGACATGTAATCATGGCTTTTTGAGCTATTTCTGATCATTTAGAAACAATTGTTACTGGTACGACTGGGCATTTTGATTTAGAGATGTGTGGTTGACCAGTCACATTGTCCTCCCCACAGATATTAGCTCCCTCTACATGTACTTCTTATAAAGGATAGATAATGTCAATACTTATGTTGCAGAACTAGTTGTTGAGGTTTTGAGCTAGAAGGGTATTTGGTAGGACTTTTGAATTTTGCCCGGAACTTCGAACTTCGCCCACATATTATTCCATTATTCAATAACGTGAAAATAAATTCAAACTTAATAATTTTCAAAACATAGTACATGTATAATATTATACTAGAAATTTATGCCCACCAATTAGTTTGAAATTGTACCGGGGAACATAAATTATATAAAATTATGTTCCTGGTAAAGTTATTAAAATAGTATAAAGACAAACCTGAGTATCAGAAAATAAGAAAACAGACGCTTGGGGAGAGTCGACAGACTTCCTTAAAATTCTTTTCAAATCATCCCTCCATTCAACAACTCCATACGTCTTTGAGATTTCAACCTGAAACAACACAAAATTCAGCAATCACTTATAAAGTACATGTACTATTGTAATGTTTAATAACATTGATTATCATTCTTACAGTAGGTGTCTATTAACTTACTTCGACTTGAGTGCCTTTCACTTTTACTGTCTTCAGACTGGGCTGCCTCTAAAACTTCTGTGAATCAAACCGAACCAGGGATCTCTCGAATGGCAGTTAGTATTCTTCCAATTGGGCAAGCTAACGGGCAGCTCTAATGTATAAGAGGTAAACTCCTTTAAATAATAAAGTGGCGCTATGGTCGAGTGGTTAAGCGGTCGTACTCACAACCGAAAGGTGACAGGTTCGAATCCTTGCCAACGCGGTCTGGGAAAGCCTCTTTATACATTTCCCCACCCCACTCAGGTGTAAAACAAGTACCTGGCTGGGGGCAGAGCAGGATATTGTCAGAATACTAATGTTGAGTGCTTTATAAAAGACTCATATTGTATGCTCCCCATGGAGTTGAGTTGGACATAAGAACGACAGGGAAATTATTGTAAAAAAGATAAAAGGTAAAGAGTGCATTTACATAGCGCTTTTCACCGAGAATCTCAGTCTCAAAGCACTGTACACGGTAAATCTCCCCCAGCAGGCCTGATCATTCAAGTACCATCTCAACTCCATAAGGAACATACAGAGCATGATGTAAATCTTAGATATGCGCTATATAAATATCAAAACTTAAAAAAAATTTAAAGTCCAATTTACCTGATACAGGTCATAGTCGGATATGTGTGCCGCCAGACGCGTGACTGACTGCCGGCCAGAACCGCCAACGCCCACCAGAAGAGCGTGGCTACACGGATGCTTCAGGATGCGGGCAATGCGAGAAATGTGCTCAATGGCAAATCTGGATTGGTTGAACATAACCACGTCATCATTTCATCATTGATCATCGTCAAAAAGAATGTGTTATAATCTATCTTTTGACATTGCACATCACCATAATCTAAGTCAAATTTATGGAAGTTCATGGACAATACCCTTATTCTGTTATAGTGACAGCGCCACTGAGCGTGTATATCATGGATATTGGCGCTATATAAAAATGCATTATTATTATTAAGATATTATTATAAATACTACAGATAATAAGATATTTCCATTCCAATTGATTCTATTCATACTTTACATAATATTGATAATATATGTTAATATAAGAGGTTAAATGATAATCATCCTTATTATCATCATGTTATAAATCGGCATTAATTCTTACAGTGATGTCTTGGTCTATAAATGTTCAAGTATGTTGGATTAATAATAATTTTCTCTGCAAATAGTGTATTTCATCCTCGTCATAAAATCATCCCCATCATTATCCTTATATACACCATCACTATAACAAAATCTTCATTTTCATTATCATAATTATCATTATAAACATCATCCTATCATCATCATAAGGCTACCATCATTATCACCATCATCATCATCATCATCATCATCATCATCAACATCAATCCTCATCATCATCATTGTAATAAACATCAAAAAATATCTTCATCTCCATCCTCCTCATCATCGTCATCATCCTCCTTCTCATCATCTTTATCATCATCCTCCTCCTCCTCCTCTTCATTATCCTACTCCTCCTCCTAACCATCACCATCACCACAGTGAACCAAATCATCCTCCCATCTGTGCGCACCGGAAGAGTACAAGGTCCATGGGTTCCTCCTTCTTCTCCCCACCCCCATCATTTTCATCATCATCCTCCCTCTTCTCCTCATCCTCTTCATCATCATACTCCCCCTCCTCCTCCTCTTCATCATCCTACTCCCTCTTCTCCTCATCATCATACTCCTCCTCCCTCTTCTCCTCATCATCATACTCCTCATCATCTTCATCATCATCCTACTCCTCCTCATTTTCATCATCCTTCTTCTCCTCCTAACCATCACCATCATCACAGTGAACCAAATCATCCTCCCATCCGTGCGCACCGGAAGAGTACGAGGTCCATGGGTTTCTTGGTCATCTGGTTGAAGTCGTTGAGGAAGGCTTGCAGGATGTTCTGCACGGAGTTCAGGTCAAGCGCCTCCACGTAGAGCCTGTCGCTGGCAGCCGGGTCGGTGAAGTCGCAGTAGATCAGAGACCGAAGATTGTCTTCCGTCACAGTGCCCGTCGCTTCCACGTCAAGGTGTGCGAGCAAGGAATCAAAGTCCTGGATAAGCACTTTCGCTACGGTATCTCTGCAACATTTGTAGATCCACGTCCGGTCCTCATCGTCAATCAAACGGTCGCCAAACACGCGGTTAATCTTGGAAATGATGCAGTGCAAGGTGAAAGGGAATGAAAGGTGGCAATAATGTTCAGGCGGGAAGTTGACCATGCAATAATTATAATAATAATAATAATAATAATAATAATAATAACTATAATAGTAATAACGATATTAAGTAAGAATAATGATAAAGGCGAATAATAATAATAATAATAATAATAACAATAATAATGATAATGATGAAGGTAATAATAATAAAAGTAATAAGAATAAGAATGATAATAGAGGTAATAATAATAATAATCCCTAAAGTTCCATCAACACATCCCTGCCGGGCGACTGTAACTAGCAATTACTGCTACGCCTGGGCATTTTGATAGCGGGGATGTATGGTTTGCCCAGTCATACTCCCATCCCCACAGGCTACAAATAAGAGTGAGCTCGCTACGTAACGAAGATTTGAGCATAATATACACTGTATAGTGTTATTTATTACATGGAAACATGACCAACCTCGTGAAGCCATAAGCGAGTGATGGCTGCTTGGTTGGGCGAGGTGGCTGGTGTGGACAGAACAATGCCTTGGATGACGCGGCTGAAGTCCCGCAAGTTGAACAGATAGTGACTCTTGGCTGGCGTGGGCAGCAGGTTGAGAATGGCCTCTTTGTAAATGTGAAGCGTGCCGGTCACGATGCCCTTGACCACGCTCAGCATCGTTTCGGGGAATTCCCTGGCGACGAGGACCGCAGCAATAAAACGGTAAAAAGCAAGTTCAATGTCACAGGCCTGGCGCAAAGAAACTACATTAGATTTGTAGTGGTAAGCACGTCCTATCTTTAGTAATAATTATTCAACAGAATAAAATTTGATTTAAAACCCCATTATTTTGGAGAACCCATTGCCTCTCTTTGCTGTTTACCTTATATTTAGACAAGTAACAACATTTTTAATTGATGAAACCATGTCAACCACAGGAAAATAACTCATGACTATATGACCCTAATAATATACATCATATAAAATGTGAGGCATTTGTATCTTAGTATAAATCCACTCTTAGCTATGTGAAGAAGTAATGAAAATGAGACTGTTCTTATTAAAATTGAAGATGTTTGCCCCATAACAAATACACTGGGGAACTATGACTATTGAGGCCCAGTGTTTGACAATAAATCAAAGAGAATAATTATAATCACAATAGTTAAAATCAAAGCCATCAAAGAATTGAGTAACTTACCTTGCTTGAAAGTGCCAATTTAAGATCTTGGAGAAGATTGTGATCATCGTCTCATCGTCGAACACGTTGACAGCTATTGTATGCATGTGCCTCAAGAATCGAGGGGTCAAGAAATTTCTCCCACCACCTTGGGAGAAGATTCATTTAACTTCATTCTTATTATTTAAATGTTATGACATGTTTGTTCCGATTGGTAAAAAATCTATAAATTGTTTGCCAAAATAACTGACTTTATGTTTTTACCAATTTGACTTGAGAACATTGACGAAGAGGAATAAATAAAAAAGAAGATGATAAAGCTAGGCTTAGAGGTCTTGTGGAGTATCATTATATAGAATAATAGTTGGGCCTATCTTAAAGTCTAGAATCATAAAAGGCTAGACCAGTAAGTTAAACACAAAAACTATGCAATTTGAAATATAATTCAACAAGGCTGTCCTTTGTATTCCAATCCACCGTCAAATGACTTTGGGTAGACAAATATTTCTTTGATGTTGCTTTAGCCTTTTGAAAATATTACGATAAAAACGATGAATTTTCTCTTTCTCTCGTATACTCTTCTCATCGTTACAATTTATGACTCCAATTATGCATTACAATGCCTACCCAAAGCCAAAATGAAAAATTAATAAATGCGTAGACAGTCTAGAATCTAGATCTAGTAAACCAACAAACTGTACAACTCAACAACATTAAATATCAAAATCCCATAGGCCTAGAATCTAGATTTAGGCCTAGCAGACAAGATTGCTTGCCCAATGTCACATCATCTGACAGGGATTGAGGTCAGCCCTTAATAAAGATTTAGCGTTTGGAGTTTGGGTCTCTGATTCTCCACTTAAGCCACTCACCTGGTGGTCCCATGGAGCCGATGAAGAGAATGTCTATGAGTTTGATCATGCTGGTGTCAGT
>JAUEKV010396017.1:0-13747 GCA_031833985.1 Ancula gibbosa
CGTGTGTCTTAAAGCCTGCTGCTTCTTTTCTTCTTTTCACCTGGGTGCTAAAAAGTGACCAACGCCAGTTGTTACAGGGGAGTAAGACGTGCTGGAAAATAGTGTCTTGTCTTCTCCCGGGGTGTTCTTGTATCAACGAGAAGAATTCCTCTTTCTCAAAACTCATAAGAGTATTAATGAAACCTTTGAAATCTTTAGAATGAATGTCCAAGCTTAGATCCTTTAATGGGTGATATTTAGTAAATTTCAAATTCAATTGTCAATTTCAATATTCTTTATTTATCCCCGAGGGGCAATTAATAATTCGGCTAAATCTACTGTAGGTTTAGTTTCAAACCGCTTGTAAATAAACAAGTTTGGAAATCTTGTTCCCACCTTTATTAATGACGTTTTATGGTATAAAAAGATATTGTATGATCCCTTAAAAACAGATTGGCCGATCAATGGAGGGACCTATTGATTTTGTTGTGATGGATACTGTGCCAGGCCATCTACGGTCAGAGCATGAAACTGCTCCACAGAGTACCATATCAAGATTTGCTTGTCGCATCATAGTCGACAGGTCACCTCCCTACACTGCCAGAATATATGCGGCTGGATTTGACGCCGGTAAAAACATTTTCCTTGGGGTGAGTCCGAAGAGAACAAATTAATAACTCCTCAATGTGTCCGACAAAAGGCCCAAGATATTGTGAGTCTAATAGGGTTGAATGATTTGGGGCTCTGGTCTTAAGTATTGTTTTGAAAGTATATGTAAATGCATTATATATTATTATGTGTTTTAATGAATTTGAAAAATAGTCAAAAAATTGTGTCTTAGATGAAGTAGCAAGAATCGTATAATTTGTACATTTATTTATTGTAGTTTATTTAAGTAGATTTATATAGTCAATAAAACTTTTAATTTGGCCCACTTTTCCCAAATAAACATCACAGTCTTGACATGAAAATGATTGCTCTTTAAAAAAAATTTGCTTCTGGTCTCAGAGTGTGAGTACGGTAATCTGTTAATTTAATTGCAATACTTTATTTTTTTGAACAGGAGAAAGCCGTAAAATGGTGTTCAGAGGATAATGTGGATGGCCTAACTACGAACGGTGTATTCCTTATGCAGCCCCAGGGTGGGTTCTCTCCATTGGGCAAGCCTGGACACTGGAGAGAAGTCTCTGTTGGTGGAGCACTTTTCTCTTTACGAGATTCTCGGCCATCTCCTTTAAAGAGCCATCAGGTAACTAACTGCTCTTTGCTTCTTGTCATCAAAGGTCATAAATCAGGAATTTTAAAATTTCAAATTGTCACACACACACACACACTCTTATGTCGCTTAAAAAATAAGATGTAGCGCATCTATACCATAAGCTATTTGTAACAAAAGGAAATATGGACTGTAAAACATACTTTTTTTCACTCTGAGTTTGTATTAAAGTCAAATAATGATTCACAGAACCAAACTGTTTTTAACAACAGGCACCCCAGCCTGTTCTATACATTGTACTCTGAAAGTTCTTTTACTTTTGTTCAATGCTAATAGGTACAATTGGCTTGTGAAAAAGAGGGGGATTTTATTTTCCAGTTAGCCTTCAATGGCACTAGAAATAAACACATTCCTTTGCAGCTAATCAATTAAATTGACATTTTTATTAATAGTCTCAAGGTGACTAAAATAAACTCACCCCATTCGATTTTATGCATTGGATTAAAAAAAATGGCACTAATATATTTCCTGTTTATTTATCATTTTCCAGCTATTGATATTGATGGTCAGATGTTTACGAAAGAATGAGAAACACTATTTACCTTTAAAAGATGTTATTGTTTTCATGCTTTTGACCATCAGACTTTATAAAGATGCCCATTAATTAAACTCTACACTTTCTTGATCATGATTTGATTTAATCGTCAATTGATTTATCTTTGTGGAAGATGAAAGAGGAGGACAATGTATTAAGGGATGGCACTTTGATTGACCTATGTGGAGCTACCATTGTCTGGCGATCTGCATCTGGACTAATTGCATCACCGGTAAGGTACCATAGACAATGGTTATTGTTATTGTTTAATTAGCCAGAAACAATAGTATAGCATTAAAATATTTAAAGGTAAAAAAATGTAGTACTCTTATTTTGTTTTTATTGTTTCATTTTTGGTACAATAAACATACCCCTGGAACAAAAAATTAATTGGTGCATACAAAAAAATCAAATATGTATTAATTATTTATCGAGTACCGCATCGTTTCTTTTATGCTCACATTCTGACGAAACAAACTTTTAACAAGAAATGATTTTTATTTTTCACAGAGTGAAGGAGAATTCCAGCGTTTGATAGGACGGCTCAATGCTGGACGCCCCCAGTGCCCTGTCGGTTTGAACACGCTTGTTCTGCCAACGAGGGGTTCGTTGAACCTAAGGGACAGGCAGCCCTATGTGTATTTGCCCTGCGGCCATGTTCACGGAAACCATGGGTGGGGCCAGGCAGACGCCAATACTCGCAAGTGTCCTTTGTGTCTCATGGTGAGTGTAGCGCTGCTCAGTTTGTCGGACTCAACTTGTTGTTTTTTTTAGTTTAAAGACATTCAAAAAGATTATTTTCTCATATTCTTCTTACTTCAGAAACTGCATTGTGGCTGAGTGGATAGTGTAGTTTTAGACTGCGCTCGCTCAAATGTTTGTGGGTTTAAATGCAGCTGATGCTCAGTCTGGTGATGTGATCTTGAGAAAGACATTTAAATTAATGCATTTTTACACATTTTACCTAGCTATCTGTTAGCAAACTTCCATTTCCTTTTTGCTTCTCTTTTCCCCTTTTGTTCTGTTAACCCTTTCCCTGCTGATTAGTTCCAGCACTTTCAATATTTCCATGCCCATCTGCCTTATGTTCAGAAGCGCAGTGGGGTATGAGGAGTCGACTTTGCGCTTCATTCTATTGTAAAATAAATTGACATTTTAAGTACCATGTTGTAACAATTTTATCTTGCATTACTTATTTAGGAATTATGTATTTCCAGGATGGAAAATTTATCAAGTTCAGATTCGAAAATTATAGTTTTATAATTTTACGTTGTAGGTATTTATGATTTTATATGATTTATTGAGAAATGATGATCCTAGTGTATTTCGTCTACAAATGGCAATAAAGATTATCATTATTATTATTATTTTAATATTTATTTTCAGGATGGACGATTTATCAAGCTTCAGATGGGAAGCGAACTCAGTCTGTATGTTGATTCAGATGAGCCCACCTACTGTTTTTCTCCGTGTGGACACATGGCATCAGAAAGCTCAGCAAAGTAAGTTTGCACAACTTTGTTCATTAAAAAAAATGCCTACATTTGCCATCCTTTTAACTCTTCATCATAACCTGACCTGAAAATCCAGCATGCAGGCTCAACTATTTTTCTTTCATTAAGAGACCATAATCATGTTTTTCAATTTATCAAATCATGATAATGGTAACAATCGGTTCACCTGCATAGCATACCTGCAAAGCAGATATCAAGCGCCATTGGTATACAAGGGTGATCATTCCTGTATCGTTTATTAATAAAATAATATCTTATTTAAATTTCTTTATTTCCCCCTCTTCCCCACAGATTTTGGTCAAGAATAGCCGTGCCCCATGGCTCACATGGATTTCAAGTGATATGTCCATTTTGTGCTACGCCGCTTTCGGAATCAACACCATACGTGAAGCTCATATTCCAAGACAACACAGATTGACGTAATGCTCACAATATATGCCATTATTACTGTGGTCATAAATTTTTAAGCATCATCGATTTAATGTTTGGTTATGTATTAGCATGTGGAAATCTGTATGTCATTGTGAATGTTATATTTTCAAATATATTTTTGTATAGTAAAACGTTTTTGTTTCAATTTGCAAATCCTTGTTGCATTTTGTATATGTTGCTATGAACCATCTTTCAATTGAATTTCTTTAAATTCATATATATATAATATACATTCATTTGATTATTATTTCCAACATCTCAAGTGTAATAATGTGGGACTTCATTTATAATACACTTTACTCTCTTTTGCAACTAAGATAGAAGACAACTAGATCTAGACTTTCAATCAGACTAGAACTTCTTTCCCCGAAAGTGAAATATTTTATATATTTTATCGTAGTTTCTTTTCTCTTTATTCACAGGTTAATTATAATTGATTGAATTAAAATGTCATCTTATTTTCGCTCTCTTTTTAAGATGACATAATAGCATAGAACAATGGCTATGTTTATATATGTGTAGATTTGAATTAGTAAAGCCTATGCTCGCTTATCAGCAAAATTCCACAAATGTCTCATCTACCATGTGCACTTTCACATAATAATTGGAATCCATCTATCATGAATAATCATGCTTTTATCTTCTAGTAATGGTGTGAAAATGAGACGTTTGCTTCTATTATTCAGAACTGATGTCATTTGGCCAGTATGTGAGAACACGTATTTCTCAGATAATTTTTGCTTTTGAAATTATTATTTCATGAAACCCAGAGTTTTGAGAGTATATTTTTACAGGTTGTGCTGAAAAGACTAAATGTGTTTGGGTTTTTCTTCTCTCCCCTCTCATATTTGACTTCTAGAGAATTAAAGCTTATACATTTGAAAGTGGATCATAGATTCACTTCAATATTGTGTTATTTAAGCATATTTAATTTGTCATTTGCAAATCCATGTCATTTTAACTCTATATCAAAGATTGATAAGTATTTGATCAGCACATATTTTTTGAAAATGGAAGTGAAAAGTGAATTATTTTTTGGCATTCTCATCACTGATCTAATAATATAATGAGGGGGGGGGTTCACTTAACCAGGGAAAGAGGATATTTAATGATGAAATAATTTGTCTCCAAACTTCTAAGCATGGGCCCTTTTCCCCACTGCTTGTGTGATAATTATATTAATGTTGATTTTTAAATGAGCGTATGTCAAAAACTAAAAGAAATTTGTTTTGAAAAATAGCAATTTATATTTGTGTGATTTGTGGATGTACAGAGAATGTAAATTTTTGTTTTTTGTGCCACATTATAATTTTGGAATTTATCATAATATATATATATATATATATTGGAGGTTTATCCTAAAATAGAACAAGAATATGTCATTGTCTTAGCTTTATGTGAATTAAAATTTGGATTGTTATTATCAATATAAAGAGACTGTATATGAATTGTATTTTCAACATAGCAAATCCTTGTCGTGCAAGCTCAAATTCAACTCCTTATTCGTCAATATTTTGTCATATTTATTATGAAAGCCAAAAATACAAGAATGATTTGCTATCTAATCAATATTTGTCTGTATAGATAGACAAATGAATGTCACAATTTGTTTAACCAACCGTATAAGATATTCCTCTATGACTACCCTTGAAAGTGAAGCATGCGAATGTGTGGCGTAGAAGTCAGAACAATTGTAGAATTTCCTCACATATTAATGATAACATTTTATGAATATCTTCATGTGCTTTCTTATAACCTTACTTTAGTCATTATAGTACTTAATTACATGGCAATGGAATAAACACTATATGTATAAATTACAAGGAAGCTGAACGAGCCAAATCGAGTAAAGATATGATAAGATTTCACTAAAGTAAAAGATAAGACAGGCCTAACTTGTCCTGGTGTGCATTTCAAAAATATATTTGAAAAGTAATCTTGATTTTGATTTTTGCTTCTATCTTTCATTCAAACTTTTCCATAAAGGATATGACGCCAAGAGTAGAGTTCATATGTTTCGGTCTTTGTGGACTTGAATTAGTAAAATCAAAATGACCTTTGCTCACATAATGATCATCTTAGTAAAATTCCACAAATGTCTCATTTACCATGTGCACTTTCACATAATCATTGGAATCCATCTATCTTAGATAACCATGCCTTATTTTCTAGTAACAGTGTGAACGTAAAGGTTATTTCTTCATTGCATTGTTCTAAGGGTAGTCACAGTGCCCCACAAACATTGGGATCTAAATATATTTGTGGGAATTTGCAGAGACTTATGCTGACAAAAAGTTTACCATGTTTGCAACTACTAGAATATATAATTTTTATCCCTGCCCTGTCTTTAAGATAAGTACAAGTGTTTTTCCACGAATAATAATTATAGTATTAATAATAATATCATCCTAATTGTCCACTTAGTGACCATTGAAAGCATTATTTATCAAATTGGATATCTAGTTATAAGTTGCAGGGTGAAGAAAAGACAAAAAAATAACATGTACTTAGACATTTTCCGCCGTGTTTCATGTTTTGTATGGTTATTTATGGTGCCTTGCCACTAAAATCCACAAGTCAATTCCCACCATCTTTGGTTGCTCTACTTCTATCCATTCACTTGTTCCTTTTTTCTCGAAGACCATTATCAGTTTTCATTGTGTTTGATAATCCATTTGTGTACATAGTTGTGTATACCGGCACCATCTTCTTTTCATGAATGATGGAGTAAAGGTTATTGTATAGCATACATTTCCAGTTCATATCTCTTCTCATTTTATTAGTACTCTTATTTTCAAATTGCACTCCAATTTTGCATGTACATTATAATATATATTTTACCTCATCTAATACCAAATACTCATATGTCACATTCGCTTTTAAAAAGAAATGTCCTTGCCATCACGCCTTAATTTTGTTCTTTTCCTCATGCACATATATTATTGATCCTTGAACAACTAATTCGTCCATCTTACATCTAAGTTTGAAAAACAATTAAAGCGCATTTTACAACTAGTACCAACAGATCATAAATTTATTATCTTTGTCTTGAGACAGTCAATTTGTCCTGTTCCATTTTTTATGATACTAAAATCAATAAGCGTGAAGAAATTGTTAAATTAGAAAGGTATTGACAGGATATATAAATTGACCAATAGTTACTACTGGTATGTTAGAAATTTTTAAAACAAGCTCTCCTGCTGAAGGATTACATTTTAGATCATGGTTCCCCCAGGTTTTTAAAATGGTATTTGATTGAGATATTTGTTCATGCACTTTGTATCACCTTCTCATCCCGAAGAATCTCATTCTGAATATTCCTTTTATTTCTCTTCCTCTCCTTTTGTTCGCACCCTTGACTTTAGTTTTTTTTAATGAAATACATAATATATTATATATGGTTATGTATACATAATCCATGTATTTCATCACCTGTTGTAGTCGCAGAAATGAGTTACAATTTACCAATAGCCTGAAAGATAAAAATGAAATAGGAAATTGTGTTCTATGATTGTAAATAATATTTTACCCATAAAAGATGTAAGGCAGATTTTTCAAACTTGATATATGTTTTGCAGTCAGTCAAGATGTGTCATAAGCTGCATTCTGGCCATACCAAATATTTGGTATCAAGATTATTATTAATGCCCTTTAATGTTGTGAAAAAATTATTGACCTATACTATAATCACTCGAACCAGAGATACGCTTACTTGTTGACCCTGGAAATACGAGAATTCTGGATTTAAAATTCTACAAGAAATTTTTATATATTTTCGGCCTACCTCATAAAAAACCCCACAGAAAAATGGGTTAGCTTTGCAATGTTCAATCTTTAATTCAAGAAAAACTATATTAAAAATTTTATCTGCTAACTCAGAAATGTCAATAGTTTTGTTTCTTGGCTTGCGACTTATGACTCATTTCGATTGGCTGCGAAGTATTTGCCACAATGAAAATACTTATACAATCAATTTCCACTTTGAAAATTGTTCTTTTATGTTGATGTACTTTAAGCATTACTAAAGCGATACTTGTACTTATGTACTGTTGTTAAATTTATTGTAAATGGCATAGAGAAGGATCTAAATAATAGATATATTTGACTCAGGTTTTCCTTTTTTCCGAAAGCATCCATTTTGACCAATTAAATGAAGGTTCTACTCACTTTTGTTGCTGTTGTTTAGTAAATGGAAAATAAGTTCTGTTTAAACAGTCATGATTATTTCTTGTGAATTTTATAAACCATGTTCTTTAATCTTTTGATCCAGTTAGTTTATAAGGAAGAAGGGCATTTGCATATCAGGGTATTGAAGAAATGAATATATGTCTTTTATTTTTCATTTATGAAGTAGGCTTGTAATATTGTTGCTTGTATAAAGTACAGCTTCCTTCTCCTAAAATTGTTAGTAAAGAAATTACAATCTTCGACAGTTAATTATGATCAAGTTTGATGTGTGCTGGAGTTGGAAGAAACACTCCTATTCCTCGCATTAATAGATTAACTTTTCTTAAGTCAAATGATGTTTCATGAAATAAATGAATATTTACTAAGGTTTGCAAATATAGTCTGATATTTTCAGATTTTTTCATCCCTGCATCAAGTTTGTTGTTGTTGAAAATATGACAAAAGCAATGACGTTGAAAAAGTTAAAAATTTTAAAGTATTGCTTGTTATTTCATACAAAACGGATTACATAAAAATAAATGTAGTTTTTTTCTCTCATTAATATATAGTCAATATCTACCATAACATTTGACGTTACATTATTGATAAGTATAAACTTACAGTGTTATGTTGTACACTGTCGGTTTCGTTTATGGCTAGGCATATTGGTCCGTACAGACCTTGAGAAGGTACTCTATTCTTGTCCGTACAGGTTCAAGAAATATATAGTAAAGTACGGACCAATAGCCACATTAGGCTAGGCCTATTGGTCCGTACAGACCTTGAGAAGGTACTCTATTCTTGTACGTACAGGTTCAAGAAATATGTAGTAAAGTACGGACCAATAGCCACATTAGGCTAGGCCTATTGGTCCGTACAGACCTTGAGAAGGTACCCTATTCCTGTCCGTACAGGTTCAAGATTCTAGAGCTATAGTAAATAAAAGGGAAAATTAATTGAATAAAAGTTAAATAGATCTTAACTCACCTTTCTTGAATCCTTTCGGATAAAAATTAATTAGATTCTAACTCACCTTTCTTGAATCCTTTCGGATAAAAACGACATGATTCTCATCCTCGTACTGAAGTACGGACCAATAGCCTCTTCGTTCGTATATTATAATATTGGATTGGGATGAAATAACAATGTTTTGATTTTTACTGATGTTGAAAAGGTTTAAATTTAAATTTTTTCTTGCTATTTTCTGCACATAAAAATGAAGTTTTTATTTTGCAGAATAAATATAAAAATGATATCATTTCTCATTAACATCAATCAATGTTACAATCCAAACTTAGTAATTAGTGAGTACAAGTGTAAGCTTACAGTTACATTGTTAAATGGCCAGTTTCGTACTCTGGATAATAATGGTGCACCAAGCCCTTTTCTCTCTCTTTTATTTCAATATTGCGAGTATAGCGTACTTTGAATATTATCACTATTATATTGAATTCTTTCTCACGTTGATTTCTCCACCTTTGACCATTATTTGGTTTCTCATGTAATGAATAGCAGAGACAGTTTGGTTTTCCATGTTCATATGGATTTTGAATAGTGAACAAGAGGAGTTGCCTGTCTAGTCATTACTTTCTCCTATATCTTTTTTCTTGCACATTATATTATATATATATATATATATATTATTATTATTATTATCATCATGAATATATATAACGATTAAAACAAGTTTTGATTTTAATATTATATGAATATGTACAGAACACGACAGAATATGACGATTGAATTTTGATTTGAAAGAGTGAATGTTGACCATAATATGTGAAAGTAAAAGTACTGAAAGAGGATATAATTTCCCTAGATTATGTATCAATCATCCAGTAATTTCCCACCATTATTGTACGGTCTTTGTATCATTGACTTGGATATATTTTATGTATAGTTTGTAACTTACTTATGCCCAACACATTCCACACACACACGTAAACGCATGTGTTGATTATTTTACTAAATACAATACTACCACAATATAACAATGATTTAAAAAAAAAGTTTTTTTCACTTTTCAGGTATACATCATCATTACGTGAATAAATATTATTCATTTTTCTTGGTTATCACCATCAGTATCACAGCTCAGGTGAATGCTCATTTTTATTAAGTTAATTAATTGGTCGTTGCACATAATTTCCACGTTGTAGTTCGTTGTGATTTATATATATATACATGTAGTTAATACACATTAAACTACAGTGCAGCCTCGTTATAACGAGATCCGCTATAGCGACATCCTCTCTATAGCGACATGGGGTCTAAGTCCCGAATTTTTCTCTATACATGTATATCATTAGTAATAAAAAACTCACTATAACGACATCCATTTTTAGTAAAGACCCTCTATAGCGACATCGATATGGTGATAACCGGCAACTTCAAATCGGCAGTCAAGACGAAATTTCTGGTCCTATGAATTTTAAAACACGGCCATTGAAATCCTGTACTCGTAGCCAATGAAGATAGAGAGAGTACATGACCAGAATATCACATAATGTACAAGTACATGTAGTACTGTAGGAGGCACTACTATTGCAAACATGTCACTGCCCAACATCGCACAATACTCTGCTATAACGACATCTCGATATAACGACATTTTTAACTGGTCCCGGCGATATCGCTATATCGAGGCTGCATTGTAGGTCTATTTGATTTTTATCACATTAGTTCACACTACTTTATCAAAACAACAAATGACATTTTAGTCTTAAAAGTATAGAAAATAATGATATATGTATTACTTTTTATAATATTATTATCACTTTAGAAAGAAAAAAAAAGAAGCTATGATTGTTTTTACTGACAGAATGCTTAGCACACTCTTGATGTTATGATTTTAAGGTTTATGTTAATGATTTTCTGGAAATACTTTACTTCTTATAATGTATTGTTTTTGTATTCTCTTACACTTTTGGAATCGAGAATGGTTTTGTTTTTATTTGATATGAAAACTGAATTTTATTTTCATGTTCTTGGCTACTCAAATGGTTTACAATATTCTTTATCTTTAAAATCTTATTCAAAACTTATCTATGTATACCTTTTTTTAAAGACAGTTTTGAATTCTAGTCAAACAAAATATTATTGAAGTTTCATTGACATTTGACAAGGCATACAAACCTTTGAATAAAACCCTCCTACCAATGTTGCAAGAATAAAAGAAATACTGGTGAAATAAAACTATTTTGATATCCTCTTCTTTATTTTTGTCAAAGACTTTTGGCTTACATGTACTTCTCTATTCTTTTACCATTTGAAATTTAAATACATGTATAATTATAGTATCAAGAGGGTTGAAAATGAGGCTTTAATGATGTCATGTTTTAGAAAACATGCACCATTGATTGTGGTGTATTAAATTAATCAGAAGACCCTATTTGAAATGTGTGCCAATAAGTTATGGTACATGAGATTAATGACAATGACATGTACTACTACAGTACTAGCAGTGCATCACCAATTCTGCAGAGGAAGTAAAACCTGAGAGAAACTTTGAGGTTATTCTGGGGGTTGTTCATGCAACACTCATACTTTGAGTCATAGTCATACTGCTTCAAAGCAGCTTCTCAGAACAGAAGCTGGGGTTAACTCATTCCAATTCCAGCCTAGAGTTGCCTCTGCCCAGGCCTATTTCAGCCATGCCTGGGGCTGCCTCCTAAATTCTGGCTTTCGACTAAAAATCGGCCGAATTTTGAACGATTTGACTATTTCTGTTTTGATTTCAGACCCAGGCATGGGTGGAAGGTCAAGTACTGAACCAGAAATGATAAAATAATATAAAAATAGGATTGGATTGAAAGAAACATTGGACTGGATAATGATTAGTCATTTTGCGAGAATAGTTGTCGCCCGGCGGCTGGCAGAGAAGCAAGTATACTCGTTGCCCGGCGGGAATGTGTAAACACTAGCTCTGTGGGCCTTCGTTATATTAATAGATATTCCTTATTATGGATCATCTCTGTGTGACTAAGAAACATATTATACATCTATTCTAAATCTAGCATTAGGATTATGCAAAATGATTTTTATTGGAAGAAAATTCACCCCGAGGTCCATGATGTGCCTTTATCATACAGTTTTTCCTCTTGGTTTTTAAAAACCGACAGGAGAAAATCAAGTCTAGGGTAGGCCTACCAGACCATATCATGGAGGGGTGTATGTGACAATTTGGGTCTTCAAAGTTGTGACTATAACTACATGTATATACATGCAATAATAAAGTGTGCCAGTACATGTATAGCCGCAGCAGTGCCCATCGAAATAAAATAAGTTCTGAGCGCAAGGTTACAGCCTGAAAGCACAGCGTGAGATCTATGTTCATAAGGGGTGTATCTGGTTCTCTAATTCTAATCAGCAATTGTTTCTGAAGTGAAATAATTATTTTAGTTGTATCAGCACAAGTAAAGGTGATAAAAATAGGTGTACACTGGATTCTCAACTACATGTTCATTAGTAAATAGTTGTGGATTCGACTCCCTGCGGATGCACTTCGCTTGAGGAGGCGTGCATTCCTTCATTCATCTAGGTTCTTAACATAGGTACATGTACATGCATTTGCACAAGTAAAGTTGTGCTAGGGGAATAAACCTATGAGAAACTGGCATCTTATCCAGGAGGGTTCAAAAAGAGATCAAATTGAACAAACGTTGAGTGGAAAAGGAAAAAATTCAACCTTTATTAGATGAAACCTTCCAATTCTTCTGAAATCATTGAAAGCACCTAGGCATCCTTAATGATTAATGCATTCTGATTCTAGCAGTACATAGGTTGCTTGAGACCAACAAAAGTGAAAAGGATGAATTTACTTCAGATTTCAGGTCTAAACGGTTTCAAATCCAACACTTTCATTTTCAACTACATGTATAACATAATACACTGCAGTGCTAAGTACACATAGTTTGCACAATGGACTTGTCTGATCAAATGGTCAAGGTTTTGAATCTGGTGCAGTGCCCAGGTGTCAAGTCGGTACCAGCACCAATTCTGCTGGGAAAGTAAAATCTACAAGAAACTGGCGTCTTTTCAAGAGGGTCGGGTGTTCACTCGTTCCGCCACAGAAACTTGGGACGAGCATCAACTCTATAGGTATAATTCCTCACTTTATTTAGATGCCATTGTATCAAATCAACATATAAAAAAGATAACTGAAACCTAAACCTTGATTTCCTTTGTCATCGTATCAAAAGAACATAATTACTAAGATTACTGAAACCTAGACCTCATCGATTTCTCCACCAGAGATCAACATATAATTATGTTTTCTCAACTAGAATTCTTTAAAATGGCACATCCCATTGGGTCACAATAACGAGAGTGCAGATCCTGAGATGATATAGACAATACACAGAAACACAATTCAGTAGATAAAGAAATAAACAGGAACCAATATTTTCTCACACTTAAGGTATTTATTTCACACCACCATTCAAAACATGTCATACATGCACAGGAATCTAAAATAATAAGAATAGCCCTGTGAGATAAAAAAGACTACTATTCATCCAAATGATCCACATTTTCAAGTTATTTTTTATTTGGGCAGGTCAAAATATGTATCTGGGGATAAAAAGAATAAAAATAGATAAAAAATACACTACAAAATAAAATTAATACATGTATTGCATAAAGGCCTGAGCGCATATCCACATTTCAAAGTATGCTCTATGCCGCTTTATAATTAAATTAACCATGGCAGAGAGGGAGAGAGAGATTACAAAAATAAAGAAGAGGCCAACACTAAACAGATAGAAGATTATATAAAAGCAAGAGAAATCAGAAGTGAAGCCAGGTTGCAATACAACAAAAAATATGGAATGTTTGTCAATTATA
>JAUEKV010396018.1:0-10061 GCA_031833985.1 Ancula gibbosa
CCCTCTGCCACAACTGCTACTACATGTCCAATGCAAAACCCGAAGATTGGTTCTGCCAGCCATGCGTAAGTTGTTTTTGTTTTAATGTTGTTGGGGTTTTTATTTAAACTTTATTTGTTCCGAATTTATAAAAACAACTGTGTGAGGGAGCAGTGCTTTATGAACGAATATTATCTATTAATAGCTTAAGTATCATTCTTCTGTGTCATGATTGTAATTGGGATAAACAATGTAAACCAACAGCAACATACAGATATTTCAACCCCTGTGTTGGTAACTTTTGTTTTGTTTTGTTAAAGTGGAAACCTATTTCATCAAATGTTATAAATAATTAATTAATAAATGATAAATAAATACATTTCTTTAGCGCCTTTCATCCACCGTAGTGCTCAATGGTGCTTCACAACAAATCTCTTGCACACAATCATGCATTACCTCATAATTAATACCTAACAGTGATAGATAAAAATATTATATAAATTGAATACATAGAATCATAGATAAACACAAGAATCATTGTACAATTCAAGGGCATAGGAGGCAAAAGCGTGTAAAGATCATGCATAATTTCATCCTCTGTTGCAGAATCCGCCGCATGACCTGGTCTACGCCAAGCAGAAAGGCTACTGCTACTGGCCCGCTAAGGTGGTCCAAGATCTGGACGGGAAGTACGATGTGCGCTTCTTTGGAGGATGGCATCAAAGGTCTGTGCCCTTGTAGACAAATGCTTTGCTATTGATTCCGCACCTTGTACCAAAGCATTTTCCTTTTTTTTCAATCTACAAATGGCAATAACGATTATTACTATGATTATTACATTTATTATTATTATTATTATCTCTTAATGATACTGGAGGTAATTTCAAAGGTTCAAGGGGAAAGACCGACCCTGCCCATGATTGGCAACTGCTGTATGAATCGATGACAAAAAGCAGAAAGTTTAGATTGTACTTAGTTTGTAGTTAATTGTATGTTCAAATTACAGGCCAATGAAACAATCTTTTGGAAAGGTAGTGGCATATAAACTGTCATTGGGCCCAGTTTGAAACTGTGATCTTCACGTTGATACATTGTAGTAGGGTTCACCAACATCAGTTCTCTTTGTGATTATAATTATAGCCCTGAGATCACCGCTCATGGTGTGCAGGGATTTACTCTCAAATTAACTAACTAACTGTGATTATATCACACGGCTTAATACCTCAAGAATATAATAGATAGTGTGTGCTGCAATAGTCTACAAGACATAACTTTACTTTGTGACGGAAGATAATAATATAGATGTGGATGATTTTCTTTTTTCAGAGCCGTAATACCTGCTGAATACATCAAACCGATTACAACCGACGTAAAGAAAATGGCCGTCAAGAAAACTGCAGGTAAGTTGTGATTTCGTTCATAAGCAGGCCAGATTTTGTGTGGAAGAGAGTCGAATAACGGTTTTATTGCAGAAGTGAAAGGAATAGAATGTTTAATGTATAGAGGTGGAGTGAGATGGAGAGATTGGTTGGGGAAATAGGGGAAATAATGTTGCCCCTGTGTTCTTTGGGCAACTGAAATGAAAAGAAGACACAAAATAGAATAGTATATGCATGTACAGTATACCGTATAATTGTATGTATACTATGTATCATTATTGTCCTTTATCGACCTTAGAAGTGTATCATTTGTCGTCATCCTGTCCAAAATGATTTACCGTGGTGTGCTTCATGTGCTCATATGCCATTCGTCACTCTCAGATAATTACCTACGTCATGTTTTGCCATTTTAAGTAAACACGAACAAACTGTTTGTGTTGGAATAGCAAATATTACAAGCTGTAGAGCCTCGGCTTCAATACTTCTTTTTACCTTTTCTTCTTAGATCTTATTATTATTTTGTTAGAATGGAATATTTGATTTCCTTTCTTTGTGAAGTGACCACTTTACCAATTTATACAGAAGCATTACATTCATTTTCTTTTAAATGACGTAGGCAACTATCTTTATTAATGCCTTAACTTCTGTGGTGTGTTCACAGCATTTAACAAGTCTTATAAAGAATTGAAGACCCATCAGAAGTGTCTCGACGAGAGGGAGAGAGAACTGGAAGCAACCAATGGAGCCTGCCTAGGGGAAGAGGAGGAAGAAGAGGAGGACGAAGAAGAAGAGGAGGAGGAGGAGGTAGAAGAAGAAGAAGAAGAAGAGAACGAGGAAGAAGAAGTAAAGGAAGAGGAAGAAGACCAAGCAATGGACAAGGACGATACGAACATAAAAGAACAAAGTATGTCTGATGACTTTGATGAATCTGACGACGTTGATGTGAAAACCCCCAAAAAGAAACTTGCAATAAAAAAGAAGGATAAATTCAGTAAGTATAGAAATGCAATTTTTTAATTTTTTTAAATTTATTTATTTATTTATTTTATTTTTAACTGTGACTCACAATTTCAAGACAATTGAGCTGACCAGCTCCTTGTTTAGAATATGAAGAAAATATTTGTCTTATTAAAATTGAGCATGATTATTAAGATTGTCTCGCAATATTTCTGTCTGTTTCCAGGCCAGCCAAAGAGGGGACTGAAACGGCCGAGGGATGTCAAAGATGAATACGATTTTGAAGAAGAGTTTGACAACCGACAAGTCACGTCCACAAGCGTGGAAAGGAGTGGCAAGAGGCGCAAAAGGAATTCGTTTAAGGTAATAATGATAATGATGGACACATTGGACAATTTAACGCATTTCCGTCAGTACACATTGGATAATATAACGCATTCCCGCCGGGCGATGAGTATACTCGCTTCTCTGCCAGACGCCGGGCGGATGTACATATTGACATATTTGCAATACTTGCCAAATATTTTGATACAAAACAAGACACATCATTTCTCAGTTATAATGTCATGTTTTAGTTTGATTTTCGGCCATAAGTGCTGCCCAAGCACCAAGACGATAAGTTAAGATAAAATTAGTTTGATTTGATTTAGAGGGGATTCTTATTTTATATTAAATATAATGTAGAGTAAATTTATCTCATTTCATAAGAAGATGAAGTATATGACACCTATTTTTCATGATTGTCCATCTCTGATGGTTTTATCGTCTGTTTGGCCCACAGCAAAGCAGTCACGACGAGTCTCTCATGGTTTCCTCCAGCGTGGACAAGGTCTCCAATAGCGCCCGTGTCTTCACCTCTTCTGTTGCAATGCAAACGATTCCTGTGGTAAGCAAAGGCGAACGATGAATTGTCTTGCATTTTGATCCAATGTAGTCAACTTTTAAAACTTCTCTCTTGGTGTTATTTTTATGTTTATGTGTGAAGTTGGAGTGAAATATGGACTTCTGATAAAGATATTTGAATTATATTAATATTCTGTGGGAGAAAAATAAGTAATAAAGTATTTGTGTACGATTAAAACATTCATGTTTCTCTAACGTTAAGATCTGATATGGATCTACTAAATCTAGGATCTATAACTCTGATAAATAATGCCCGATACTAGAGTTACACCCATTAATAAACTGAGGGAAACTTGTAAGCATGCTTTAAAATTAAGTAATTTGCAGGGGATGAATGAACTGTACAAGAAATACTTTCAAAATTACTAGGTCTGCCAAATCCCCAGACAGGACTCTAGATTTAAAGCAAAGATGAGAAATTTATAAACTGCATCTGAATCACACACATGAGCTCATAAAGTATGTGTGTGTTTTATATTGAATTGAAATGTTGGATCCCTCAGTTTTTCCATAGTAAAAATATGTTATAAAGCTACACATCTAGCTAAATTATCTAGGAATTAGTTGTATCAGTGGGTTTTTTTCTTAATATCCTGTTTAGCGACCCTTAAGTCTTCCATTATTTGGTCCTATGGATAGATAATATCCTCTTTTGCGACCTTAAGTCTTCCATTATTTTGGTCTTAATGGATAGATGATATCCTCTTTAGCGACCTTAAGTCTATTGTTTGGTCTTAATGGATAGATAATATCCTCTTTGACGACCTTAAGTCTCCATTATTTGGTCAATAGATTTCCATGCGTCTCTTTGTCCCCTAAAAGGAAACGGAAAGCAGTGCGGTTCAGACGGATGTGGTGGAAGAGCCAGAGTTGAAGAAGGAAACTGAGCCGGCCAACACCGGTGATGATCAGCCAGTGAGAGCGGAGAAGGACCCTGCCCAAGACGACCAGTACTGGGAGGAGAGGCGGTCCATCGTCATCGCGGAACTCACCCAGAGACTGGAGGAGAAGTTTGAGGAGGAGAAACGCAAGGCCCTCAAAGAACTATCTGAACAGGTAATTAAATTAACGAGGAGAATCTATCTACGAAAGAAAATTTTCACCTTTACAAAACAATTCGATATGGCTGCAATAGTGTAAAAGTTAATAAAGTTATGTGTCCCATACTCATTCAGAGTTTAGTTAGGGAAACCAGGAGTAGAGTCCTGATTATACTCGGTGTACAGCTTATGTGGTAATTTGCCATTGCTTTCCACACTGACTTTACTTTGCTCAGTCTGAATATACTTTGCTACCCATTCCCTGCTGGGTGAACAGGAGGGTCGAACAACTTGACGAAAAACTGCCCTAACTGGGGATTGAACCAGGTACTTCCCGAATGCTAGTCGGCCACCTCTGCCAACTGAGCTAACGGGCCACTCCAATAGTGTACAGTTATTATTATTTATTCCCAGTCCGAGTTCCTCAAATTATTTACAAAAGAACCATTTTGATATGATGCCTTTCCTATGCTATTTTGATTATGATCGGTTGTTGTGGCAGTTATCACTCACTACTTATATTATATTATAAGAATCGTGTGTTTGCAAAGGATAACGGGACTGTAAAGTAATAACTTATCTTATCTTATCCTTGTTCGCCATGGCAGCTGAAAGAAGACTTTGCCCCCAGGACATGGAAATTTCCCACCGGGACAATAAATCAATAACTTATATTATCTTATCCTTTCAACAAGGCCTCAGAAACGCTTTCGGCCTTCAAATCCAATCTAAAAACGGAACTTTTTACACTTCATTTCGACACCCAAGGAAATTGAAGCTATTAATTGCTGCTGTATTATTTAGTACTGTGTAAAGAGCTACTGAGCACCCCCGGGTGGATGGATTCAGCGCTATATGAATCGATAATATTATTATTATCTTCTTATCTTGTCGTTTGCAGCTGGAGGAGGACTTTGGCAAGGACAAGCAGCAGGCGGTGGAGCGGACCATTGCCAGCATGAAGCTGGACGTGGAGAAGGCGCGCAAGGGCGGCGAGGAGAGTGCCCGCGAGCAGTACATGGAGGAGATGAAGAAGCTGGCGCAGAAGCACAAGGACGCCATCTCTCAGGCCAAGAAGAAGCAATGGGTATGTCATACTGCGTCGTTGAGAACCTCTGTATCTTTACGTTGTAGTAAAACCCCTTTTAGGCTTTAACGGGAGGGAGAGTTTCGGTCGGTCAAATTACTTGAAACTAAATCGTGGTTCAGAAGCTATTGGTTGAGTATTGCTGTCTTGAAACTGTTGACTGATGTCAGAACCTAGATCTATAAGTTGATTTGGAGATAGATATTTTTTTGTAAACACCAAAATGTTGTTGGTGAATGTCTTGAGATTTTTATGCATTAAATTACTTTGATTTAAAAAAAATTATTATTATTATTATTACTAGTAAAAAGGCCCGCGAATTCCCGGAAAAATAAAAATAAAGAAAAAAAACTGACCGTAGGCGGGAATCGAACCCGTGGCCTTCTGACGCTCTATCGACAGTGCTACCAACTGGGCTAACTAAGATTGCGTGATTTCTGCACAAACAAACTCTAGATCCTTTTGGCGTGTCGAGGTGAATGAAATTCAAAAGTCAACCAAATATTTTAGAGACGTAAATTCACAGCCGTATTAATTATTAATAAGATTCTCCAGTTCGCAAGATTTGGCACCGTAAGACTTTTTACCATGATTAGTTTATTTTACAATGTTTTGGTTCTGGAGCCTTAGTATATGTGTGCATTAAAATGTGTGCATTCTCATCTTACGCATATTATAATAGAGTATGATTATTATAGTCTTCTTATTTACCTATGCCATTTATTGTTATTATTATTATTTTAATTCTCTTGTTTGGTGTTTGCTTCCTGTGTGGCAGTGCCTGAACTGCGAGAAGGAGGCCATGTACCACTGCTGCTGGAACACGTCTTACTGCAGCGTCACCTGCCAGCAGGAACACTGGCACAAGGAGCACAAGCGCGTTTGCCGACGTAAGCGGACCGGAGACAGAAACTGACAGGCTGGCGTCTCCAATTCCACACCCCTCCCTTCCCCTCTTCCCTCCGCCCTTATATCTATTATAACCCTATTATTATGTTTTGTTAAGACTGCAGGCTTTGATGATGTGCTTCAGGAGAGAGGCAATGTTACAACGAGGCAACAAGCTCTCTTAGTTAGAGACTCTCTTAGTTGTCGTTGAGAGACTCTCTTAGTTGTGGCGGAGATAACTCTCTTAGTTAGAGATTAAAGTTGTCACTGAGAAAACAAGAGAAAAGAATGTTTTATGGGTTTGTTATTTTTTGTCCAGAGGACCAGAGTGTGAACACATCATTCTAAGTGATTAGGACTAAGGAAACACACAAATAGGCTTAGCCTGTGTCTCTTTATTTAGTCTTGGTGTTTTTAAGTTTTTGGCATCACAGCTATCTTTTACTTTGTGTGTATAAATATGGGATTCAAGTTTGGATTTTTTTATTCATGTATGTTGAGTTGGGCATTATAAAAAGTTTTATTTAAAACTGGTACATCTTGCCTGAGACCACGGTTTGTGGAACCACAGTTTTTAGATTTGTATTAATGATTGATATTGGTACTGTTATTATTATCATTATTATTATTATTTTTGTTATTATTATTATTGTTGTTATTATTACTACTATGTCAGATGAAATACTTTAAATTCATGTGAATTCGTTTTTTTAAATTTTTTTTAAGAAACCACAAAATGAGTAAAGAATAGACAAAAGTCTAAATTTTTAATATGAAACCAAAATTAAATGCATTTTGAAAATATATAGATTCAAGAATGTTCTTGCATGCGCATATATAATTTCTTCATCCTGCTAGAACAAAATTATTTTTTCCGTTCTAATTCAGTACTTTGTTTGTATTTCTCATGCAGTGGAAATTATGGGGCCGTTACAAATTTTGAGGTTGTAGATTGCAATAGGGTGTTGGTCTCTATTTGGGTACATTCTAAATAGTAATGTCATGTTTTTCATAACTGTATGTTCTTTTAATCGGAGATGTACAGGGTCCTTTCTTTTCATTATTTACTTAATTGGACAGGTATTGTTCCCTAAATGATAAAACCACAACAAACCTTGTTTTGGCTGATCTTTGACCCAATCGTTCTGAGAAATTCTCTGGGAATTTTGTGTATGATAAGGATGAATGATCTTCACCTTGTCTTATATTTTAGAGGACTGACATAAGATAGACTTACATTTGTAGGAAAACTTGATAAGTTCACTCTTTGTATGCTCTTAACGAGATAATTCCCAGTGGGGGAGTCCAGGTGTTGTACAGTCTACAAGATTAAACAACATCTTTCTTTGTCAGTCTTTGAATGGAGGTAATTGATTTTTTTTTACCTGATAATCTGTACAGGTATTGATTGATTTAGTTTTGAACCTGAGGAGCAACTTGCCAAACCACATTTCATTATCCGCCCCTGACACTAATTGGTTGCAATGTCATTCAATATAAATAGAAATTTGGAACGTTCCCATGATGCAATTTTGTATGAACATTTATACATTAATAAGATTCATCCTTATTCCTACCATGCCCATCACATGCGTTATTCCTTCGATTGTTCTTCATTTTTATTTTAGTATTGTACCATTATTTTCGGAATCACTTTTAAGACTTTTGTAAACGCTTGATTAGCCAAAGATGGTAATCGTACAGCATTGTTTTGCTCCTATTCTCCACTCTCCTGTGTCATGCTCTAGATCAGATCTATATTTTTGTAGTTGTCAATAATGATATTCTTCTGCAATACACAAATTTATTTTTATTCACCGACTGATTGGTAGTCACAGTCGAGTTCAAGCAATTCATGGTTTATGGGACCAATGAATGATGTTCATTTTATGAATGAGAAATTTTCTTAATTTTATGAACATCTTGAGCTTGCATTTCACTGTTCTTGACATTGCATTCATTACATCGCATCACAACCACAAAGCTAGTGTCATCACCATGGCAACCCAAGACACAAAAGACAATGAATGAGTCAAAGGGAGGCTATTATGAAAGCTTTGATTGCATGGAAGAGGGCCTTCATTCCTATCTCCCTTGATAGTTCAAAACGGTGTCCCACAGTTTTAACGGACGAACGCCATCTTGACTGGGTTATTAAGAAATATTTTCCTTGCTTTGTCTGTTTCAAACTGTAGCTGGTCAGTATTAGCTTCACAAGGTCTTTGTATAGACTTTACTATTATTAAAAATGGAAGAAAACAATGGAAAGAAAAAACTATTTAGGTTAATTGATAAAAATGATGATAAGTATTAATAATAATTATTATTATTTTTTCCCCTGTGTAAATACTGTGTATAGTTTTTTGAATATAATAAGATTTCAATTCAATACAGATTACTATTTTTATATATTATTATATTATGTATGAATATATATATTATATTATTATGTGTATACGATTCTTGTGTGTATTATTTTATGTTGGCCTCAGTTAGCCTGGAGTATTTACGACAACCTTTCCAGATTTATTTCACGACTATCATCATATTCGTTGGGTCTGTTTTGTCTCAGGTTTTCATCTCTGTTTTCTTGGCTGCTAGTGAACATTTTGGCTGTTATATTGATTCCTTGATATTTTCATTTCGAAGAACAAATTTATATGTTTTAAAATGTTATATATTATATTGATTATTTTTTTTGTTTTTAGTTCATGTGATCATGATCAGAATGTATTTTTTTGTTATACAATAGATTTGTTTTTTTGAGACTCAGAATTTTTTATGTCAAAAGATCTGTGTACCTATATCGTATTAAAAAAAAAGAAATCTTGCTTTAATTTGTTTTCCAACAATAGCCTTCATTACTTATGTTGGTTGCAAAGAGAAAATTATAATGTTTATTCTTCTTTTTTCTTTCTCTCCATACCATGCCAGTTATTTTTAAGTTTCACGTCTTTTCGCTCAGAGATGTTGATGTCTTGGAGGGATATTTATTATATAAATAATCATTCTGCAAAGTATCAGTTCTATATATTATTATAACTTGTTATATATTATTATAACTTGTACTCCATTAGATATGTTCGCGCAGAAATGTTGATGGTGAACCTAGGCTTGCATGTCTTGGAGGGATATTTATTATATAAATAATAATTCTGCAAATTATCGATTCTATAGATTATTATAACATGTACTCCATTAGATGCGTACGTAAGTCTAAGTTTTCTCTTTTGAATTTGAATATTATGTCGTCTGCTGCCACCATTCCTCATGATTTACCATCCCAGTGCTGCGGCTGGCTTCACCACCACCAACCCCTCTTTCCCCCCTTCCCCTCTGTCTCCCCTTCCCCTCTCCCTCCTCCCCCCTCCTTCCCTCCTTCACCACCAACCTATTGCTGCAGCTGGCTTCACCACCACCAACCCCTCTTTCCCCCTCTCTCTTCTTCCCTTTTCCCCTCCCTTTTTCTCCCTTCCCCTCGCCCCCTCCCTCATTCCACCCTCTCCCCCTCCCACGTTCTCCTCCCCCCCCCCCCCCCTCTTTCCCTCCATAACCACCAACCTTGTTGCCTCATTCCAAGCCTGAGCGTCGTCGGCGCGTTTAGAATAAGCAATGAGCTGAACCTTTCCAGCCAGATGATGCAATACTGACTGTCAACTATGTTCATAGTTGAAATGCCGTATATATCTACGTTTTCGTTTATCTTACATGCATAGAATGACTTTATTTATGTTTGATATTTTATTAAGGTAACGTGTGATTAGCTCTCTCTTTTTCTTTCTCTCTCACTCTCTCCCTCTGTCTCTCTCTCTGTCTCTCTCTGTCTCT
>JAUEKV010396239.1:0-10042 GCA_031833985.1 Ancula gibbosa
AAAGAACATTTTACCTTTTGGGCAACCTTTTCTAATTCCACGACCCGCACCATCTGTTCCAAATGCTCCTTCATGGCAGGATACGACTTGGACAGGACCCGCAAGTCTGTGTCTAGACCATAGCCTGCAATTACACAGGACATTATCACTATCATTATCATTAAGATCATTCAAGGGCAATAGAGCCTGCAATTACATGGAATATTATCACTATTATAAAGAGCATTCAAAGAAGACGAAAGACAAATATGTTACTTTCCGCACAATGTTTGTTGATGTACACTGGACTCTTTGTAAAATAACAATTTGTCTGGAATCAGAATCAAAGCATGGATATCCGAAGAAATAAGTCTCTCACATTAGGAAAACATTTATACAAATGTTAATGCCAAACAACCCCCCTCCCCCATTCACACAAACAAAACAAAACACAATTTTGCTTTTAAGGTTTTAATCCATTGATAGTCCAGAAGAAAGACAGAACCTGTTAGTAGCCCAGAGATCACCGATCATGGTGCGCAAGGCTTTACTCTCAAACTAACTAACTAAGCTTCAAGGAAACCTTACCTATTTTCAGTAGCTTGTCGTCGCAGAAGAGTGACTTGGCTACGATGGCCCACTCATCATCCGAGAGAACATCCCTAAGCATGACGAAGTCGATGAGGTAGACTGCGTCGGAGATGGCCAGTTGGAGGATGGCAACTTTCTCTACGGCCGTACCTATGGCCGGCTTCCATTCCGCATCAATGCCGATAGAAGTGCCAGGCTGAAACAGAATAGTCACAAATAAATCTAAATAAATCATGGTCTTTGCGTCATTTCTGATGATTTTGTAACACTTATTTTACTTCTTATTTATTTATATAACAGAATTGTAAAAAATTAACTAAATAAATCACGGCCTTTGCGTCATTTCTGATGATGTTGTAACAGTTATTTTACTGATACGCCTGGGCATATTGGTATCATGGATGTATGGTTGCCCAGCCACACTCCCCTCCTCAGAGATCTTGGCTCTTTCAACTTTATATTAGAGGAGTGACATTGTCAATGGTATTATTATTATTATTATTATTATTATTATTATTATTATAATCACACTATCAATTGTGGCTTTCATTTTTGGTGATGAATGCAGATTTTATGAGCGACAAATGCCTATCTATAAGTGATAAATGTTAATCTATTGTTTTACCATCGTAAGCCTGTCCATGGCTGCTTGAAGTTTGGCCCTTGTGTCGA
This sequence comes from Ancula gibbosa, assembly GCA_031833985.1. Classification (NCBI taxonomy): domain Eukaryota; kingdom Metazoa; phylum Mollusca; class Gastropoda; order Nudibranchia; family Goniodorididae; genus Ancula; species Ancula gibbosa. Next base: position 1,243 of record JAUEKV010396239.1, read on the forward strand.
CAATGTGAATTTGTTTGTGCGATACAGGGAGGGTGTAGTAGGTGGAATGCTCCTCTATCTCTTCATCCCAGTTCTCACTTTGAACGTCCGATTGCGCAGATGCGGTCGACCTTTCAAATTCTCGATTTACTCTGTTGAGGACAGGTAATGCAATACATAACTCATTAAAATAAAAGTTAAAAGCTTATAATTTCCTATAAATACTTTTTTAAAAAGATGTCCTCCATATTCTCATTTTAATAAAGAAAAAACAAATTTATACACCAGTTTACAAAACTTCTTTCACAAAAATCATTGCTAGAAACCTTAGAATGCCTCTAGCTTTAATAACCGTCACATCCAAAACTTCCTTCACAAAAATCATTGATCATGTCGTCACTGCGCTTCTAAAATGGCATAAGTCAGACGGATGCCAAAATTGAACTGACATACCACGCCCTTCCTAAAGATGAGGGCTATCATACGACATCATCAAAATTAAAATGCGCCCATTAATTAATTAATTATTGCAATTAAACCATCATGGCACAAGTCATCCAGTGACTTAAAATGAAAGAGTTTTTTCCAGTTTTCTCAAAACTACTGACAATGGTTTATGTCATTATAGAAGCGCAGTGACGATGTGATACCTTAGAATCTCTCTAGCCTTGACGACGGTCGAATCCAGAACAGAGTCTGGGAGGTTGTACCCGTCGGCCCACTTGGCCGCTTCAGGGATATCGTTGTAGATGAGCAGCTCGCAGATAAACTGCTGCTGCAAGTTGACGTTCTGGCCGATGGCACTCTGGTAGAGAAAACGGAAAACAACCATCAGCAAACTGAAGGGATGAGTAGAGAGAGAGGCCAGATGATTGTAAAAGATATTTGCCAGAGATTTCTAATCGCTAGGTTTCTCTAGGTTCATACATTGGGGAACCTAGGGTTTAGGGCCTTGTAGAAAAAATACCCCAGCAAAAAATCCCTAATAGGGTCTTCATTAGACTTAGAATCTAGTGTGGTTGTATAATATCATAAATTCAATAAAGGCCTACAATTTGACATGACATTGGTATCAAAAATGTTGAAATGAAGAATGATCAAACCTGCCACGTTAAAAACTACTCACCTCAACCATATCATCCCAACTTTCTGAGGCCATGGATTTCTGCAGAGGAAGACAAAGAGAAATAATTACAATGATGACCAGAGACAGAACTAAATCAATATCTACATTTTTGAAACTAATCAGCAATTTCTCTTAAATAACTTTCTTTAAAGATCTCTTAAAGGTAAAAAAAATAAGTTTTCTCATATAATTAATAATTAATAGAGATATAATGTGTAAAAGCGCTTTGAGACTTCGCTAAAAATCGCTATAATATAAATATAAATGCACTCTTTTATTTTTTTTTTTTTTAAAACTATACAATAACATAAGACATTATAACATGTTCTAAACAATAATACTAAGAGATTAACTGCAACAAAATCCATTTTCCGCATCCAGTCCAGGATACTTTCTTCTTCCTATAATTGAAGATGTAATAATAAATCCAATAGTAAAGAATCAAACAGTTTATTAAATTTAGCTCTCAACTAAAGGGACTGAACAAGACTAAAACGTTTTAGTCCTATTCGGTCCCTTTAGTTGAGAGCTAAATTTAATAAACTGTTTGATTCTTTACTATAATTGAAGATAATAAAATGAAATTCTAATTATCTTGAATGTTTTTCATCCTCATTGCAGAGGAGATAATGTGTATTCCAGCAGACCCTGTCAGAATATATAAAAACATAGCGTATCAGAACTCCACTGCAGCCTACCTCGATGTAGCGTTTGTAAAGCAGGTATCGTAGACTCCCCATGGCACGATTTTCAGAAATGTTGGGGCAAGACTCTAGAGACGGCAGATAGAAATAATAACAACAAATATTAAAATTATGATCATATGATGACAATAATTTTTTATTTTTAAGTCTTTATTTATCCCAAAGGGGCAGTTGAATGGTAATAACAATAATAAATACAAAACCAACAGCAATAATAATTTGCGTTAAACATAATGTCGCTCAGTCAAGCATCAACTACTGGTCATCACAATCTATTCTATACTATATAATAATTTGCATGCAGGCTTTAAATCATCGCCAAATCATTAACAGATGATGACATGGTCTGCCAAAGACTGACACAGAAATAGAAAAATGATTAAGCTACCTACCAGGCGGTATATTATATATCTTCATCAGTCGCATTGCAAACTTGCTCAGTACTTTCTTGTGCAATTTCTCCCCCCTGACATTTTTCACTCCCGACATCCTGGAAAAGACGAAACAACGATTAAAAGGAAATAAATTTATCATTCAACGAAGAAACATTTAAAAAAACACCTGTGAAGAGGAGTTGGAATACTAGAAGTAGAAGAAGGATCAGGTGAGAATAATAAAGTCCATAATGAAAGTTTGAAATTACATTCTGTCACAATAACAGTAGGCTAATTATAATACAGAATATAATTGGATTTAGAACCCCATATTATGAAGATGAGACAAGTACGAAGGAAAGAACGAGAAAAAATGAAAGAGAAAAAAAATCTCAAGGTGGGGTTCGAACCAGGGACAACTCCGACAGCTCCGCCTAAAAATGAAAGGAGAAATAGCGCTAATCACTAAGCCACATCAGCTGCCCAAAAAGGAACAGTTTCTATGGCTAACACTACACAGGGTATGGAAGAAAGGGCATCAGAATCTAATCCAGAAATTCTTGCTCTTTCTTTTCTTCGTACTTGTCTCGTCTACAAACATGGGGTTCTAAATCCAAATGTATTCTGAGTTATTATTACTATGTTACAATCCCTTGCCTTACTTCGTTATGATTCTATAACAATGTACTTACTGAGCAAAATAGATCAAATCAGTATTCCTCGCACACAAGTGGTCCAACAAAGACAGAATAGCGATCTGCTGTTCTTGATTTCCCATGATATAAGTTTCAATCAAATTCACTTTGTCCGTCAACAACAATGGAATCAAAATCTGAAAGAAGAATATTATAATTCATGTTAAACATAAAATTAAGTTCAGCCATTGGAAAAAAAACATTCTTTGAAGAATATAAAAGATTATTATAATGGTATTTAATTTTCTGATTACGCTAATTTTCCATTTAGTCAAAATTAAAAATATGTGAACAGATATGTATTGCTCTGACTTCAGCATTAACTTTTATTGAAGTTGTGCATTTGAGCGTCCATCATGTATACCTTTATCATGGTGTTCAACTCTTGGTGAGCTCAATGAAAAAATCTTAAAACGAAACAGATATAATGAAAATGTATCTTTAGTGAACCCGTATCATACAGGGAATATAATAAGATATCTTCCTTGTTCAAATCTTACCTCTTCTTGAGAGAAATGAGACTGTAATCCCAATTTGGAAACAACAGTCACTGCCTAAAAGAAGAACAAACATAAAAGAAAAATATTCTATTAAACCCTTTATTTTTCCTAAAACTAAAATTTCTTTTATCAGCAGTAACTTTGAGTGATAGACGCAAAAGTTTTATTAAGGAACATCAAATCATCTAAAATCTTAAAATGTTGGTTAACTTCACATAATCAACAACAGGTTTACAAGTTTGTGTTTATAATCTTGCTTACGATTCAGAGTCAGTCAGTGTTAAATGATGTTGTGATATGAATTGGAGATCTCTCAATTTTTTTTATGTAGTTGTGAAGCGCCACTGAGATAATATGCACCATGGATTTGGCGCTATTATAAAAATGCAATATATAATTATTATTAATATATTATCTCTAGGAAAAGACATTGTAATACAGAATGAGTCTTACTTACCTCAACTAATTTATCGTCTGAAAGCAACGACTTTGCGAGGGGGATAAAGTATTCATTTCCAGGGTGGCAAAGGCTAAAGGCTTTAAATGCAGCATTAGCAAAAGGAAGATGCTTCCCTGTGGTGGCGTGATAAACACCAATGCGCAAATCCTTGGTGATAAGCTCTTCTTCCCTACCACAGAAAAGATTGTCTGGCGAGTCGACCCACTCGCTGAAAGCCTGAAGAATCTGGAAGGATAGGGATTGCGTTTTGCCTCCAGAATAATCATTGGCCATGGTAAATAAACTAAATGCCATTTCCCAAGGATTGGGCTGATCTGTTAACACAACCTTCAGCTTTTTGAACATGGCACACGATTTCGCCTTTTTGCCCGAAAGCCGGTCATCCAACCAAATATTCTGTAGATCATCTAGATGTTGCTGGACCAACTCATTGGGAATCTGACTTGATTCTCTCCGTGGACTGGGACCCGGGATGATAGTAATAGGAGTGGAATGCTGGTGATAGTCAGTCGAGACTGAAGGTGACAACGGCATCTGGAAATCTTGTTTCCTCCCTCTTCCGACGAAACCACGTCCAATACCATTGTAATTGGAATTATGTCTCGGATATCTAGGTTGGCAGGGTGAATTATGCCTAAGAATCCCTCGACCAAAATAAACTTGCTGTGGATGTGGGTAGGGATCCCCAAAATTAGGTCTCCAGGCCATTTTATTTTCGCAAAGTCATACACGCCTTACATTCGTCACATGAAATCTCCTTGTCTGAAATAAAAGCAAAACAGAAATGAGCACGACCTCAAGTCACCAAGGTGGTAAGATAAAAAAAAAAAGGCAAAGATAGATTTTTAAACATCATACCTACGTCATAATCATTTTTAATAATATCAAGTGTATGTGTATACTTAAATTTTCCTGTCTTTTAACTTTGTTTTCTTTCCCAAGTGAAAAGCTTTCAAGTAAAACCCTATTGAATGTGCAAGATATTCAATTTTTTAATCCCTTGGGCCAATATCCAGGTTGTAATCATGTCTGTTACACTGTTGTGGGGCTGTGTATCCATCTAGACAAATCTTGCTGCGCGTTGTTGGACAGCTTCGATTGTTTGGTTGTTAGATTATAAATACGGGTCCCAGACCGTACAGAATCCAGAATCGATCTGACCAATGAGAATTTATTTTGTATGCTGTTTCTTCAAGTTGATGGCAATACATGTATCTGTGATGTTCCTTCTACCAAATGATAGAGTGGAATATATTTGCCTTATAATGATAATGGTGATGTGAGTGTGTTTGCCATTTCAAGTTTTCTCGGATGATAACTCCGTCTCCTAAATGTATTTTCCTTGTTCCAATCATAATGTATGGTTGTTTAGTGTGTAGTTGAGTCTGAGCAGTGTTGGGTGTTTTGCTGCGGTATATTTCCATCTTGTAGGTAGCAAAATAAGTGGGTTGCATTGAAACGCATGCCCCATGCATACCCATTGTTCAAGATGAATTAGATCTTCTTGTAGTTGAACTTGATTGGAGGGCGATGTGATGCTGTTAAAAACAAAGTCAAAAGGCATAAATATACAAATAATACTTTGCAGAGATATCCATCTTAAATTTAATGTTTTGATCATGTTTTACCTGCATCCGACCAAGCAGCAGTCGTCACAAAATGTTCACAAAAACCTAAGATATCTATGTATTATTATTATAATAACACTATTAACTGCATCACACCGCCTTCCCATTATTCTTAATAGATCTTAGAATAGATAGCCTTTAGATCTAGAACCAGTTTCAGTTTCACTTTAGTTTTAGAGTGTCTTTACAACTTTCAAGACTTTACTAAGAAAAGTAGGAAAGTATCATCGTCACCATCAATCCCACCATGAATGGAATGACTCTATACTCTATGACATGACTAGAAACCGTAGAAGCCTATGTCATGAATGCTATGACTGAGTATAACTAGAATCTAGATCTAGCTGTCTAGCTAGATCTTCACAGGGAGGCAGGCCAGAAAAGGCTAGAGTAGTTGAGGCTAGACTAGACCCTGGCCCTAGAGACTAGAGAGGCAAGTTATTCCAGTGTCACCGTCTCTGTGCTCTACTGTGGTCTGGACCGGTATCATTCACTCTTCCCGGCAACTATGAGAACAAATTACATGGATTTAAATTCAAGATTTCATTCATAGTACGAACTTACCAGGTAAAACATTCGAGAGAAGAGAGAGTAAGCTAACAATAACAGTAAGTAGGCTTACCCAGAAAAAGTGTTAGAAGACAGAAGACCTTCACCTTTAACCAACATACATTTCCGTTTTGAAGGAGTGCTACGGTATCCCGGCTCTTTCGTGAAGGGAAAACGAAAATAGGCTAACGCCTCTTTCACTTTCACTTTCACTTTCATCTCTACTGTCCACATCCTGGAATAATAATAATGCAAGTTTTAAACTAAATTCTATACTTAGTGATTCAATATAAAGACTTAAAATCTGGAACCTAGATCAAAATCTGGAACCTAGACTGCCTTCCTGGGTACTCAATTACAACTGACTCCTGAGTGGACTGGGAATGGTCATGAAAAGTTTTTGTCCCCACTGGGCCACACATCGAACCCGGGACCTCTGCTGACTGCGAAGTCAGGCACTCTACCACTCTCTACCACTGAACTAATGGCCCCAAATATATAAAATATATATTGTTATTAATATTTAGATCTGGTAGATATTAAATAGAAAATGTCATAAAATAATAATAAATTTAGGGTAAATTTAAAAAGTAAAAAAAGCCTGCGGTAAGATTTGAACCCCTGTCTCTGACTCTGATTAGTGATGAGATCGAATTAATAAAATAGAAAGTCATATAGATCTATATATTATTTATATTTATAATATTTTTTAGCAATACCACGGTCCCCTTGTTGAGCAGGGAAAACTTCGGCATTGTGAAAAGAGGTGAGGTGAATTTGGTTGAATGATCAGAGAACGCATCGTAGGAGTCGCATTTTATTGTTTTTTATAAAAACCTGAGCGTATCATGTATAAAGGGGATGAATTCCTCTTTCTAATGACGTTTAGTTTTGTGAAATTTAGGGGAAATTAAAAGAGAAAAAAAAGCCTGCGGTGGGATTAGAACCCCTGTCTCTGATGAGATTGAATTGATAATAGAAAGAAAGATTCATTAAAATAAAAGTAATAAAAAAAAAGTAAAATGCTTAATAAAAATTTTATATTGTTCAATTTTTCCGTTTTATAGGCCTCATTGATTTTTTATTTAATGTTTTAACTTTAAAATTCTAACTTCTACTTGTATTTATCTCCATTTTTTTTCAAATTGTATATTTTTCTCTTGAATTCCTTTTTTCAAATTTATAAATTTCAGGTGCGGCAATGGCTCTTGACCAATCTCTAGGATATGGCCTTATATTGTTTTCCGCTTTTGGCTTCATCTACTACACTATCTGGGTTATTGTTTTGGTAAGCATCTTTTAAGCTTCCATATATACATACTATGTAAAATTGTACTAGGGGCTCTGGTAAATATGTATCTACATGTGTACATAATTAGAGACAGGCACTCTCTCTCACTCTCTCCCTCCCTCTCAATCTTTCTATAGGTATATAAAATAATTATTTACATTTACATTTACATTATATTGTGCCTGTATCCTTTCACTCAATTTCTGTTTTCTTTCAGTCTCCCTTTCTCACTCTTATCAATCTATTCTTGTGACAAATATTAAATCACAGTGAGTTAGAAGAAGATGGTGAAAAATAACACTTTATTAAAAAGTTTTTTGGCAAATAGTATTAGGATAACAATATCATTTTCATGTTATGAAATAGTATTTGCATATTATCCAAATCAACTCGATTGATGGTGTAACGGCTGGCGCCTTGCATTTGGGACAGGAAGTGGTCCTTCCTAAAGAAAAGTCTGACCCAGACCACCCGAATGACTTTATGCCCTTGGCAAAGGCAATTTTACACTAACTGTATCCACCTCTGTAAGGAGTGAATAAATTATGTGGGTTTAGAACTTGGGGAGCCAGGCGCTGTACTGTGGCGACCAGCTATGACTTATGGTATTGATTTCATTATGTAATATAGGCATTGTTGTACATGTAGTACATCGGTTTTGTATTTGTAAAAATGTAATTTTATTGTGTATTGGAATGAATATCATATGCCATCATTCATAAATGTGTAACTGTATCATGTAGGCGCGTATGTGAAATAAAGATTATTAATATTAATTGTTATCATTAATATCATTGTTATAATAATAATAATACATGTAATAATAAATTTAATAATAAGAATAATAAAAATGAACATTTATGTAGCTCTCTACCCCACTCAATGACCAAGCTCTAGGCGCTTTACAAATCTGATTTTATTGAAAAAAGTTATCGTAAATATTCTTTATAAAAGAATATCATTAGATTTTCGTTAATAAAGCGGTACATAAAACAAACTTAAAAATTCATGGAGATATAGATTTAAGTCATTACAATGCAAAGATGTGAGTTTTTAGATTTTTCTTTAAAATATTAACAGATTATGACTCACTAAGATCCCTTAATGATGATAATTATTATTATTATTATTATTATTATTATTATTATTACTACAATACATGTAATATTATTATAACTGTATTTATCATAATTTTTGATGATGATTATAGCATGGAAACAGAATGTAGTTCTGTTTGCCCCCCAGAGCCCTGGTACCTCTTCCGACCTTGCTCCAATCCTCATTTCTCTAGAGGGGTCATTGCAATCGTACCTAATCCGGAGTTACAGGCCCCGTCTGATTCCACCTCCCTTGGTGTTTCTCCTAGCACGCCTGGTCAAGTTGCTCTAGGCACCACCCCACTTGACGTTCTGACACACCCACACCCTAACACACCGGTTTCTCCAGGTCATACTTCTCCTACTCCTAGTGCTACACCCGCTAGTAGCACACCTC
>JAUEKV010396349.1:0-10037 GCA_031833985.1 Ancula gibbosa
CCCCCCCCCCGCCCCCCCCCCCCCCCCCCCCCCCCCCCCCCCCCCCCCCCCCCCCCCCCCCCCCCCCCCAGGCCATTTACTCTGGTGGTGGGGTGTCAACTTGCCATTCAAGTGATTTCTCCCTGGACCTTGTTTGAATTGATTTTAAATTAAGCAGTCGGTCACAGCGGAGAATGTTTTGTTCCGTTCCGTCGTCGGTTGACCTTTCAATTTCTCCAGTGTTGTTGCAATCACCGTGCCCTTCACCTTGGTTGACGACGACAACTGCAGCATTTGATGGGCCTCGTATCGACTTTCCTGCCTCGTGCGCTATGCTACCACGTTTCTGTGTGAGATCGAACGATTTAGTTTTTATTATTATTATTATTATTTCTTTTAGCTGCAATACTCAGATCCTGTGTTTTTTGTCTACATTTACCAACTTGATGTCTTATTGTGGAAACGCTCCCAATGAAAACAAGAAATTCATACGTTAAAAGTAAATAAAAGACAAATTTCCCCTATCTAATTTTTTTAAAAACATTTTTTTGCCCTGAAAGATTGCCCCTGCTTTTCATTCCAAATTAGTTTTCCCCTTGAACTTAGTCTGATCATTGGCCGGTTGGGTCGGTATAACTCGACCCCTTGAACTTAGTCTGATCATTGGCCGGTTGGGTCGGTATAACTCGACCGCAGCATGAGTTGATTGATGTGAATGCTCGGATGAAAGTTGATAGAATTACTCTTTTCTCTTTCCATGTTACTGTTAGTGGGATTATGTTATTTTATGTTAATGTTAATAGTTTTCTAGTTTATTTAAAATCATTGAAAGAAATCATGATGACGATGATAATGAAATTGTTGAAGCAATAATTGAATGACAATTACGCTACGGAGGAAGGAGACTACCACTGTCGATGTGATTAATATTATTTGTTTTCTTTTCTACTTCAATGTAGGCCTACTCTGGTCCATCGCTGGGCCTTTTGTGGTCCATTGGCTTTGTGCTGAGTTTCTTGCCAATCTGTAGACGAGTGTTTGCTTGTTAATGAAAATATAAAATGTTAAAGTATGCAGGGATATGAGTAAGATAAAGTTTGAATCTTGATTTGTTAACAAAGGACTGGCTTCTGTCACTGATCCCTCTGCGTTTCTTTCTTGGTTTGAAGGTTGATTCTGTCTGTTGCGTCGTTGGTCTCATTGTTCCGGCCGATCATGTCTGGAACGCCTTATTTTGTATATATTGGACACTTGATTCCCTAATCACGTTATATACATATATCTATTTAATGGAATGTAGTTTATTTTATAAGGTTTCTTATCTAAGTATATTATAACACAGCTTTCTAGAACCGTTGGTCTTTGAGCGTTTTTAAGTAAAAGCCATGCTATTCCAGATTCAGGCGGGCGCCTCCTCCTCTATTCCACGCTTCCCACTCGGAAGAAAGAGTTTTGGGTGGCCCACCCTTTCCTTTGCATTGTTAATCCACCTTGTCAAATTACCTAGCATTTATTGGGCGCAGTACCTGTCTGACCTTGGGAGCGAGCCAAGCCATAAATCATAAATACTAAAATAGCCACCGTAGAGCGCTGATCGCTCGCTTCTCTTACAAAAATACACGCTAGTTAGATCTAGTGGTATTTCAATTTGATATCGGCTGATTACACCCTGCCTTTTATCTTTCCAGACGGGACTCTCATCTTTATTCATTCTTCTTCTTTCGTCTCTCTAAACAGTTACATTTACACCATCACATTTTTGATACCATACACTCACTAATGATACAGGTTTGTAAGAAAAAGAAAAAAGAAATAGAGTGGAAAAGCCTTTTCTGTTGTTGAGCAATGTCGCCATATTGTTAAATTTTATTTTGTAGAGACGGGGATCAGATATTTGATATTTTGCATGCCTGCTAGCATCAGTTGGTTAACTTTTTTTTGTATCTAGGGCATGTGCCTGTGTATGCATGCATATTATTCTTTTTAAAATGAAAATATCATCACCACCACCATTGCCATCATCCTCATGACCATCGTTTAAAATTGATAAAATAAAATTGATTGAAAAATGGGGGAGGAGGGAGGGGGTGAATGATATTGACCGCAAGAATATAAACAATTTCTTATTATTTTCTGTAGTTTTAAAACGACTAGAATTTCCTAGAAAGGCCTGCAGCTCTCCTCTTCATCAATCATTCCTGTTAAAGTGTTATTATTGGCATTGCCACAATGCGATGCGTTTCTTGAGCAAAGGCACCGTTTTTCTTTTTGGTTATGTTTTCGACGTGACCGCTTGAATTGTTGGTAAAGTCAAACACACTTCATTGTCTTCCTTGATTGTTTCCAACTTGTGGCAAGTCGAGGCTTTAGGTTTTTTTATTAAAGTTTGATTGGATTTAGAATGATCTAATTCTGATGTTGTGGGGGAATTAACTTTGGTTTTAGGATCTTATGTTTCTTTCCCACAAAATAATAGTAATAGGAAAGTCTTTTCGTTAAAATTTTTCTTGTCCTAGTCAAACTGTTCCTTTCTTTCTTGATCTTTAGTTTTAAGCCTCAAATCTGGTTAATTAAAACGATTGCAAATGCAAATGACAAAAAATGCAAGAATTATTGTTTTTGTTACGTTTCCTTGTTTTTGGTATCTTTTTACTTTATGGTTTTGAACTTTTGCATCAAAATTATCACACAGAAAAGCAAATTATTACCAAGAAGTTCATTTGTATTTTCTACTTAAGACAAAAATAGGCTTGAAATAAATACATTATTTATCTCCATGCGGCTTCCTTTTGAGTTATATTGATGTCAATCACTGGTTGTTTTGTATGTTCTCTCCAAAGTGTACAGTATGGTGTATTTTGTCCCGTATGTGATATCCCGTATGTGATATAATTTGTATAATGTACATCATGTAGTATCTAAACTCTTTTGAGTGGCCTGCCTGTACATTATGTGGTTGGTTTCAAATTGTGTACATGATGTATGAGTATCTAAACTCATTTGAGTGGCCTGTTACCTCAGTTGGTAGAGGTGCTGTAGCTAATCTCTTCAGATTCAGACTTAGTGGAAGTAAGGGTACCGAGGGAGGGGGGAGATGGCTCTTCAGACTTGGCGGAAGTAAGGGTGCCGAGGTAGGGGAGATGGCTCTTCAGACTTGGCGGAAGTAAGGGTGCCGACGGAGGGGAGATGGCTCTTCAGACTTGGCGGAAGTAAGGGTGCCGAGGGAGGGGAGATGGCTCTTCAGACTTGGCGGAAGTAAGGGTGCCGAGGGAGGGGAGATGGGCACTACCCTGACCATGCAGGTGTGATAAACTAATTAAACACTGTGTGCCCAAACATTCAAAATGCCATGGGTACCTTTTGACTTTTTCATTCATATACATGTAAAAATACAATTTTTAAACTACTTATATCCCATATTTTTATTTTGTCATTTTAATACACTTAACGAAGGAAGAAACCTAGTAGTAGCCCTGAGATCACCGATTATGGTGCGCGGGGCTTTAATCCCAACTTAACTAACTTTCATTCAGAAATGGATTCTTACATCAGATAGCATCATGATGTACATCACACATCACCTCTGTACATATGTGATTGTGATTAATGTGATGTAACACTACATGATGTAAATGTATGTAGTACAAATAATGTACAAGTACAAGGACGAGTTGTCCTTGATGTAGTATCATCCTTGTAAAAACAAGTTCCTTCGGTACCAGAAGGCCTAGATCTATAGTCTGTAGTATAGAGCTGGTGCTTAACCCCATTTTCATTGTAAACACCAGTTGGAGAAGACGCCAGTTTCTCACAGATTTTACTTTTTCAGCAGAATGGGCGGGTACAGGTACATGTACTAACTTGGCACTTGGGTGAAATGACAGACCAGTGTCAGCATTATACGACTATATTACTATTACGACCTACGGCCATTGAATTATTGTGTATTCAAATTGACGAGTCCAAGGCACAAACCACTTCCCGCACTTGGGTACTAGCGGTACATAATGTACATCATCATAACCTCCGACCTCAGTGAATGGGTCTAGACTGCCAGAGACGACTTATTTTCTTTACATTTAACTTATCTAACTCTCACATCAACAGTATACCTATACCTAGACTTGGGTGTCTCATTGGGAAGTAGTAGGCCAACAAATGTACATAAATTGAATGCGTACTAAAAATCTTATTGTGATGTATCACTATTATTCTATCTGTCCAGGACTGATGTAAGTGGTGCCAAGTCTATAATATTATTGGACAAGGCACAGTACAGCCATAATATTATAAAGTACAAAATGTACCTCATTTCAAGGTCATGGGGCCCATAGGCGGGAGCTTATCTCTAGTGGAATGAGAGATACTTGTAGGCCTACTTATGAAAATAAAACCTGCCACATGTGACATTTTACTTCCCCGGCAGAATTGGCATGGAAAGCAATGACATACTACATGTACCACATTAAGTGTATGCCAAGTATAATATCAGAACTCTACTCCTGGTTTCCTTAAACTTTCGAGTAAGGGACAAAACTTGACTCATTGGACGCAGGTGCTGAAGAGTGAAAGTGAAATCAACCACTTGACATCTGGGTGAGCTGAATTAATTACAAGCAAAATCAAGTTCCCTTTCCCCAAGGAAATTATATGTACTTCTAGTTTCTAGATCTAAATCAGTCAAATAGAGTACAGAAAGGCGTTGGTTCTATCCCATAAACAGCTGGACTGGCATTGACAAAGCAATTTACATGTAGGGGCCTACATCCAATATCCAGCCAAGTCCAAACAGATTTAAAATGCCTTCATTCTGCGTAATGATCTGATGGGAAACCCAAATTCTATAGTATAAGTATGTACAGTACATATGTACCCTAATACAAATACAACTAATACATGCATTATAAGAAAAAGCTTAAATATTGTTTAAAATCTAGATTAAAAAAACAAACAATTAGTACATGTACAGCAGACAGAAATGAACAATAAATAAGTAACCACTGTTTTTTATAATTAATAACAATGTGTTTATTAATTCAACAAAGTTCTCAAGCAGAATAACGCACTCAATTTCAAGAGAATGCATGGCCAACACTGTAGGGACTTTGACACATAATAGCAATGCGATCATGCACCAAAAGTCAAATACATAGATCTATGTATGAAAAATGGTCAAAGTGGAATTTATAATCACTGTGCAAAGACGATTTACATGTAATATGTACAAGTGGAATTGACAATGATAATGATTGTAAAGGGACGATTTACGTATAATATGCACAAGTGGAATTGACAATGATAATGATTGTACAGGGACGATTTACATGTAATATGCACAAGTGGAATTGACAATGATTGTACAGGGATGATTTACGTGTAATACACTGTATGTACAACTGGAATTGACAATGATAATGATAGTGCAAAGACGATTTACGTGTAATAGTAATATGTACAATTGGAATTGACAATGATAATGATTGTGCAAAGACGATTTACGTGTACATGTAATAGTAATATGTACAAGTGGAATTGACAGTGATAATTGTACAGGGACGATTTACGTGTAATACGCACTAAGACGATTTACGTCGAGATAATCAAAATCATTGTATGAATGAATTTGAAAATGACTACACAAGGGCAATTGACACGTACTATTTAATAATGGATTTGATAATCATACCAATGTACAAAGACAATTTGATAATGATAATCATCTCACTACTAATAATAGTAAAACTGTGTTGTATTATCAGTTATGTGCACATTATGATGGAAAGTACATTCCATAAGATAAGAAGATATGAGAAGTGGCAAGGCGATTCGGTGCCAGCGCAGACTAGAACTTGAGGGTTTGACCCGGCTGAGTCTAGGATTTTTTTCCCATCTTCGTGTCCAATAATAAACTTTCTGCTTGTCTAACTATTTATTGCATACGATCCAGAAAGGCTCAATTGAAAATGAGCAACAAAGTTAGAACACTGACAGTGTTTCAGACGCAATAGATCTAGTCATTCAATTCATCTCCACAAATGTCTTCAACTTTCATCATCAAATTTGCCTGAAATCAATTACATTGTATTAATAATGAAACGATATGAACAGAATATTATTATTATTCATTATCATACAAAATAGATAGTGTATTGACACTCGGATACACTACAGCGATCTGATGAATGAGCCATTTCAATTTTGAGGCACATATTTACATGTAATATTATGCCAAGGTAAGCATCACACTTGAGTAATCTAAGCACAGTCACAACGAGCTTCATACAAAATCAAATAACTCAATGCTATCTGCAACAACACTACATAGTATGTGTGAGTTATCTTAATCAAATAACTCAATGCTATCTGCAACAACAATACATAGTATGTGTGTGTTATCTTTCTGCAATCATTAAATCCTAAATCATAACCAGACGGAATGTCATATTCTGCAATTGTATTGTGTACAAAACACGGTTTTCCGAACACTTTGAAATGACATAAAGAGAAGGTGTTATACATGTATTTATGAAGGAGGCTACATGTCATTTTTTATAATTGGATTATTCTCTTCTCGTTCATTCTCACGTGGAGGAAAAACATTGCCCCATAAATTAAAGGCATTTTGGGCAGACAAGTTAAGATGAGTAAAGGTGCACCATAATCGGTGATCTCAGGGCTACTAACAGGTTCTTTCATTCGTCGGTACATTTTCAATGAATTAAAGCGATAGTAAGTGTAGATGATTTGAGAGTAAAGCCCTGTGCACCATAATCGGTGATCTCAGGGCTACTAACAGGTTCTTTCATTCGTCAGTACATTTTCAATGAATTAAAGCAATAGTAAGTGCATTTTGGGCAGACAAGCAAATCTCACAAGACAATGCAGACCGCTGCTCCTTGACATCCACGTCTGATCCACATCCAGTCACGAGTCTTGGCGGCGAAGGGAAGTCCACACGCCGTTGCATGAAGATTTTCTGGTTCGCAGGTTAGCATTGAGTATTCAGTCAGGCGTTCATCAAGCGTTGGGTGACATGGAACTCCTCTCAATAACAACGGCTAAATAATTACATTCCAGACCAAGCACAAACATTAGACAATAGTACTAATAGATCTATGTAGTTTCAATTTTCAAAATGTAGACATGAAATCACAAAATAATCATGAACAGCAGCACAAATAATTACATTACAAGCAAATCATAAAAACTAGACAAAGCAGAATATAACTTCAAAAATCATTAAAAGATAAAGCAGGTGCTAACAATTCTGAAAGAGTAGCTTTTGATACAGATCAATTCAAAAGCAAACATAAACTGTTAAGAGCTAAACATACAGCTAAAGAGACTAAATTTTTAAGAGAAATAATATAAAGTTTCAATATCAAAATGTAGGCATGAAATTACAAAACAATCATGAACAAAAATATAATAGGCCTACTGTACTAATATGACTAGATCCATTTTCAAAATATCGACATGAAATTACAAAATAATCATGAACAAAAATATAATAGACCTACTTATAATGACTAGTTCCAATTTCGAAATGTCGACAAGAAATTACAATATAACCATAAACAGAAAAATAAGTTAAGGACAAGAAATTAACTGCAGTTTCAATTTCGAAATATCGACAAGAAATTACAAAATAATCATAAACAGAAAAATAAATTAAGGACAACAAATTAACTGTAGGCCTACATGCACAGGGGTACCACATTACCACATCCACACTATAATACAAAATCAACTTACACACAATCCAATCCAAACTTACACTTCAATACAAAAACAACTCTTTAAATAATTTTGATACAATGTTAGACATAATGTACCACATTTACACTACAATATAAAATCATTAAACATAAAAACTTTTCCAATACAATGCTTTAAACAATAACCACATTGACACCATAATAAAACGCTCGAAAGAAGTATGATACAAAGTCTTACACTTACACATAGATACACTTAACACTACAACATGAAATTGTAAAACTCTTCAAAAGTTCAACATAAAGTCTTACACAACAGAATAATGAAATAATTTAAAAAGCTTTTTTTTTTTAGACTAACAATAAATTACAATACAAACGAACAACAGAAATTGAGAAAGACATATAAGACGTAAGTGCTATGATGATGAATAACAACAAGAGACAACAACATTCAAAAGTCAACAAAACTGGAAAGTATAAAGCTAAAGAGAAAATCATTTTTAAATTAACAGAAATGATTTCCGCTAATCACAAGTTGAAGATGTGATGGGCAGGTTTTGGAAGCCATTTTGAAAAAACTTCACTGTGGCAAATATGGGACGAGGAGAGAAATTGGATTAAGAACCATTCAAGAGACATGAAGAAAGTTGCGGTAGCTGGAAGTAGTGAAAGATGAACAAGGAAAGAAGATCCTGAACTGTAAATCAAGACAGGTGGCAATGAAACATATAATGTACATCCTTAGTCGAGAATGATTATATTTATATCATCAAAACTTCTCGGCCTCAGAGAGACCACTAAAAATGGATTCGACAGGAATAGACTGCGTGAACTAACTAGTCTTTGTTTTTGCCTATATTGCCTTACTTTTAATGACATGCTTCGGCAACGCTGAGCATCTCTGGGTCACTCTGACCGTATACTGAGGGCAAAGCCTGGATGGGTGGATTCCCAGCCCCATATTGGGACCCCATGGTGGGTGGGTAGCTCCCCTCAGTGAACAAATAAAATACTCATATGGCTTCTCAAAACCCCCCCAAAACGAAGCGAAACAAGAGAAGGAGGACTGCGAACTCCGACAGCGTGACTGAGTCCGTGGCTCGGTCCCAAACGGGTAAGGATGGTGCCGGTGGTAGCGCTGGCCCCCTTACTAGTGTTTCTGGCCCCAGTGTTACCACCGGTGCTTTCAAGCGCTTCTTGGTGGTGGAGGGGAGCGATCCCGAGAGACCTCTCTCGGGGTTAAACCCTTTCATCGTCGAGAAGACGTTTAAATCCTTGACTGAGAGGATTACGATTAAAAAACTGAGAGCCGGCTTTCTGGTCGACTGTCAGACAAAGTCTGCCCATGACATCGTCATGAAGCAGACTAAGTTCTTTGATAGACCCTGTTCTGTCACCCCCCACAGGGCCCTTAACTCCTCCAAAGGAGTTATGCACTGCCGTGACCTGCGGGGCATGACAGATCAGGAGATCCTGAAGGAGTTGGGAGAGAAAGGGGTCACCGAGGTAAGACGGTTGACCCAAAAAAGAGAAGAAAGAAAAATTGAAACTGACATATTTTTTGTGACTTTCGGGTCTCCCAAGAGACCTGTTGAGTTGAAAATAGGCTATTTGTTAGTAAAGATCAAACCCTATATCGAAAAACCTATGAGGTGCTGCAATTGCCACCGTTTTGGCCATGGTGCCAGGTCCTGTCGCAAGACAGAGGCCTGCGTAACCTGCGGCAAGGCTAAACACGAGGGTAGTTGTAGTCCTAAATGCATCAACTGCGATGGGCCTCATGCAGCCAGTTTTAAAGATTGTTATACTTATAGAAAGGAATTGCTGACTCAGGAAATCAGAGCGAAACAGCAAATTCCTTATTCTGAAGCTGCTATTTTGGCCGTGGCCCAGATGCCATCAAAACCTAGTTACGCTGAGAAAGCGAAAACTCACAAAAGAAATGTCAGTTGTCAAACCGAAGATGTCCCGGCTCCTCGGGAAACGACCAGAAAGCGGGGCTCAGTCTCGCTGACTGGTAATAGTAAAAAATCTACTAGTGCTAGTACTAGTACGTCGACTCCTCTGCAGGAGTCGGAGGACATGGAGGTGTCGGTCACGGACTTCCATACCTCCACCCCCTCCTCTACCCCCAACCCATGCCCATCTACCTCCCATGGATCGGGCACTCCCTCTTCCCCCACCACACGCCCATCTACCTCCCATAGATCGGGCCCTCCCCCCTCCCCTAACCCACACCCATCAACCTCCCATGGATCGGGTCCCCCCCCTCCCCTTCACCCAACCCCATCCCTATCCCCTTCCCATACCCAACATCCCAACAACCCACCCCCTCCC
>JAUEKV010396571.1:0-10035 GCA_031833985.1 Ancula gibbosa
TATCCGGTCCAGAAAATCGTTTCTTTATATCGCTAGTTTCGTTATAAGGGTGTTCTTTATAAGCGTGTTTGAGTGTAATTATATTGTACACTCAGGTGCATTGTGTAGTAGTTATAATGTTGGCCTATACTCAGAGGTGTGTTTTATGTAGTAATTATATTGTACACTCAGGTGTGTGGAAAGATGAGTTGTGTAGTAATTGTTACAGTGCACTCAGTGTGTTTGGTTCCAAGAATCGACTGCCTCTTCTGAAAATGATTGCCAAATCCTATGGTCATAAAACTTTTGAATTTATAATTATATAGGCTCTGTGCCATTGTTGTTTTTTTTATGATGTGTTGTTAATATATGATTTTCGTAGTACAGTAATAAGTACATGTAGCATGAATTTTTGTTGCTATTATTTCAGCCTCGCTGCTTCGGGACTTAATCTGCCACGGGACGACAGCAGGGTTTTGGAAGAAGAGCATTTGCCGAGATGTGTGGAGAATATGCTGATTCTTGGCAAACACATTCACATCTCTGTGGGAGAGAAATCCCATACTTCGGTACGATGCTAAATTATGTTTTTTAATTGATTATAAACCCTTTTATCATTATATGTATACAGCAAACTAATTTAAATATACACATACATGTATTATCTCTTATTCTAAAATGAAATAGAATTGAATTCATATCTTTTTACATACCACACAATACTTAAAAAAATAAGATCTACCTACTTTGTGTTACTTTGTAACTTTTTTATTCTTTCTGTAGTGTCTGTAATTGACCCCGGGGACAAATAAAAATTATTGAAATTGAAAAATGAAATTGAAAATGTATATCCATGAATAGCTTTGATAAGAATTAAAGAATTGTTCAGCCTTAAAAATAATCCATCAAATTTGTTTCCTCTTTTTCGATTTCCCTTTTCAGGAGAGAGATTCTTCCAAAGATGCCATCTTTGTGGCCTTCAAATCCGTTCTTGAGGCTCTTGTGCGGCTTTGTGCTTGCTACTTTTTTCTGTGCGCCAAAGGTGAAGAGCTCTAGCTATTCTTAATGTCTACTTTCCATTTCCACTTTCATTGTATAATGATATAATGATAATAATGAACATTTTTATTGTGCTCTACCCCACTCAATGAGCAAGCTCTAGGCGCTTTACAAATTCAATTTCATGTATAATCGAAAATCTTATTTAAAAAAACCCCAAAGACATTAGATTTTTAAACATTTAAACATTTAAATCTTTAAGTATAACATGCCTTTATATTTGATTACATTCTGGGATCATAAATCTTTATTTTTATTCTGTAAGTGGATTCTACTCAAAAATAAATATCTTTGTTGAATTTTTGCGTTAGGTTCTACCCACTAATATTTCTATCCCGTAATGCATTTCCATTTCAGTTATCTCTTCCCAATGGCTGCTACAGCTTCTGGTGTCCGATGTTGCCAAGGTAACCAACTTCACCATGACAACCATTGAGAAGCTGCTAATGCTTGATCCGTGAGTGTTATCTTTCTGTTGTTGTTATCGTGTATTGAAAAAAATGAATTATTTTTAAAATTTTTATTATTAATAATAATAAGCGCTCAGAGCCTAAACTAACTTACTAAGTTGGGGTTGAGGGCTATATAAATGCCATTTATTATTAATATTCTTCTTATTATTATTATTATCATTGTTATTACACATGTATTATTGTCATTATTCTCATCACCATCCTTTGTTATTATTGTTATTGTCCATTGTAAATCTAAACTTTTGGTTCACCTACAGTTCTACCATTATCACTATCATAGCTTTGATTTTTGATGTATTGTGTTATATTGTACTATTAATGTTTGTTATATTTATTTATTTATCATTCATATTCTTTCACTTAAGTTAAAATTCCTTTAATTTTTGCTTTTCAGACAAGTTTTGACGAAAGTTCCGGAAGAAAGCCTTCTGACTCTGATGGACGAGCTCGTTTACAAGTTGACTGTCAACACAAATGTGTCCATTGCCGCGTAAGCTGAATAGGGACCAGGGACTATGAATAGTCAATAATTAGTAATACACTGTAATAAAAAGATAGAATAAACAAAACCCAGGACTCTTTTTTTTTTACCAGTGATTGCAAATAGTCTAACTGACAATAAAAAAATCAATTGTTGTCTATTCACATGTGACTGCAAATAGTCAACAGACAATTAAAAACCAGTTTGTAGTAGTTTATTCACCGGTGACTACAAAAAGCTGACAGACGTTCAAAATCCAGGTGTTGTCTATTCACATGTGACTGCTTATAGTTAACAGGCAACAGCTCCATGTGTCTTTAAGTTTATCTTTCGATAAGGTACATTTATAGGGCCATCATTATCTTTAAAAATAATAAACGGTCAAAGCACAACGACAACAACTCAAGAATAACTAGCAACTTTTCTCTGTTTGTTCGGGCTCTCGTTATTATTGATGATTTGTTATGTTCTATTCTGTCTTTTATGCCTGTATTTATCATTTTGTTTTGTATCATAATAATAATAATATAGATCATTTATATTGCGCCTACTCTCTTATACAATAAAGCTCTAGGCGCATTACAATCACAATATTCTATAATCAGAAATACATGACATTTATAAAAAGCGGCGTACATATCATACATACATTTACTTTCGAAAGTATATATACAATGGCATGTAATCCTACGCAAGTTTCCTATGAAGGATTAATAAAGTTTATCTATCTTATCTTATGTAATCCTACGCAAGTTTCCTATGAAGGATTAATAAAGTGTATCTATCTTATCTTATGTAATCCAACGCAAATTTTCTATGAAGTATTAATAAAGTTCATCTGTCTTGTCTATCGTTCTCCAGGGGAGCGTCCCGGTGTGTGATTCGTCTGTGTGACCACCACAAGCACCTGGTGGAAGATCTGTGTACGCGATACAGGTAAGCTTTTTCTCTTGCCGAAGTAAAAATAAAGGTAATTATCGTAGAAGTAGAAGGATTTAATTTTGTTCATAGATAAATTATTATTTAGCACATAGACCATGATGTCAATTGTGTTTATTATTGTGCTCTATATAAATGCAATATTTATAAATTTTGATAGATTGGAAAAAAGCTCTTTTTCGTGGTAACCATATTATTGCTGATAAACATTGTTTCCAGATTAAAATAATAAGATAAGGAGTGCATTTAATAGCGCTTTACCCAGAGATAAATTCAGGCTCAATGCGCTTTATACGGTAAATCACCCCCAGCAGGCCTGATCATTCAGGTACCATCTCAACTCCATAAGTAGCATACAGAGCATAATAATGTATGCTCTAGATACTGACAAAATCCTACACTGTCTTCAATGAGATAGAACCCTATGACTCTAAGGTGGTGAAATGCTAAAACCATTTTTGAATGTTCACAGAGGATTGCGTCCACTGCTGAGGCGCTGGGAGGGCCACGGATTTGAGAGAGACCTCCGCCACATCGGCCTGCTGCTGGACTCGGGTTCGGCTCTGCGTGCCAAGTCTCAGGTAAATTACGTCCGGGGGATTTTAATGTTTATGAATTTACCGATAATGTTTAATAATGGAACAATCTATTAATGTTAAAAAAAGTAATTAATTAAAGGCCATGAGACCCATAGAGCTGGTGCTTATCCCCAGTTTCTATGGCGCTAAGTGGAATGTATAATCAATGAGCACCCCCTGGAGAAGACGCCAGTTTCTTGCAGGTTTACTTTCCCAGCAGTGCTGGTACCCAGTTTGCACCTGGGTGAAGTGTGGGATAGTGTAAAATGCCTTTCCCAAGGGCATAACGCTCGTCAGGCTCGAACCTAGTGTATTTTGATCAGTAATCCAAAGCACTAACCGTTACACAATCGGCACCCCACATTTATGTTAAACTGATGTTATATATATTACTTTATATTGTATGAATTTATCATTGTTATGAATCATGTCCTGTTGACTAGAAGGATGGATAAGTATTTTCATTTGGTTATGACCTAATTTCTCTTCCTTCCCCAGCGCAACAACGAATGTGCCCGCTACATCCAGGCCGTGTGGAGAGGTTACCACACTCGCAAGAATCTGAGGAAGGCGGACAGGGTATTCGCCAAGTTCCAGAAAAGCTTCAGGTTTGTGTAGTCAAGTTTAGATATTCCATCATTTTGCCAGTTTAAGATAACTTTCATATATTATTATATGCCAAAGAAGTGGGCACCTTATTCATCTAAAATCAAGAAGACAGAGATATTTTAAGTCTTTCCTGCCAACAAACATAAGGCTTTCTAACAATTGAATTTTTATGCAATCTTTTCTATAGTGTATTCCTGAAAATTGTTATGATGTTTGAGTGTGCTGCAGATCTGCTTATTGACTGATGGTATAAGTGATACATTTAAGTTGTGTGAGGTGCAGTCATTTAAATTGAATGAGAAGCATGCTTCTGGACGAATAATGAGCCATCAGTATTTTGTATGTAAATGAGTGTCTAGGTATCGGGAAAAACTAGTTTTATTCTTAATGTTGTTTTCTGAAGACAATAGTACGAGATATTTAGCTTTGCAAATTGGAAATCCTTTCCTTATCCACACTATAATTTTGCCCAAATTCTCAACTTTATCCTCTAATTACCTCAACCGTATCTCCTTCTTTATCCTCAGTCTTATCTCCTTCTTTATCCTCAACCATATCTCCTTCTTTTTCCCCAACCATATCTCCTTCTTTATCCTGAACCAAATCCCCAACCTTATTCTCACCCCAATCCTCAACCAAATCCTCAACCGTATTCCCCAATCCTCAACCAAATCCTCTCCTTATTCTCATCTCAATGCTCAACTAAATCCTTTCCTTAACCTCTACGATATCTCCTTCTTTGTCCTTAACCAAATCCTCAACCTTATCCTCACCCCACTCCTCAGACTGAAGAGACTGGAGAATGAGCAAGTCAAGCTGCAGACCCAGTACCAGACGGATCTCCATCACCGCATGAAGATGCAGCGCCAGAAGGTCATGCGCCAATTCCACGAGAAGAAGCTCCACGCCCTGGAGATTCTACCCGCAGGTAGACTGACATCCACGCTCTAGTTGTGATGGAAACTTGAAATTATGATGTGTCCGTGCACTAAAATGTAACTATATTAGGGAAAAGGTGAAGATGGCACATAGATCTCCATTCTATAACGGAGCCAACTTATTCTTTATTGTGAGGGTGGACGGGCATTACTTGCCTCTACCACGGCAAGTACAAGTATAATGGTAGAAAGTTTGGCGCTTATAAAATTTGACGGGAATTTTAAAGAAATCCTACCGAATTACCTACCATCTGGTTTAAAAAGCACAACAACTCTGTGTTGTGCGTAGTATGTAAACTGCGAAAAGAGGCAATGGATTTTTATAGAAATAAATAGTAATGATTATTCAACAGAATAATAAATTGGATTTAGAACCTCATTATTTTTGAAGACGAGACAAGTACGAAGAGAAGGAGGAGAATAATTGAAAGAAAAAAAAATATGATGACAAAAACATTATAATGAAATTTTACACACGCGTGTAGTATGTAGTAGATTGCCTCACAATCGCTCCTTCATGTCTCCACATTTAATGCGCATAGAGCATGAATTCATTTCTTGAATATGCGCTATATTACTATATAAATGCTATTCATTATTATTAATTATTATTCATTATTATAGAATTTAATGCAGATAAAATTTGACGGCAGGTACAGTTTAATGACAGGTAGTGTTTGATAGAGTATAGTTAAACAGTAGAAATATAACGATTCTCTCTATTCATCTTTGCCTAGCCCGCCTGGAGGAATACTTGAGAAAAGAGAAGTCTGAAGCCGCCGTTCGAATTCAGACTCGGTGGAGAGGTCATCGCGAGAGGAACAAGTTAACGGCGAGACAAAAAGTGGCCGTCCAAGTGAAAGCTGTCATCAAAATTCAACGAGCCGTAAGAATTTATCTTTAAAGAACGTGTGATTATTAGGGGGGAAATCCTGATAATATGATTTAAGAATTTTGGAATTCGAAATGCTTAACTTGTCATTAAATTTTCTTAAAGTAAAAATTGTAAATGTATGTTTTAAATCGTTGTCAGCATTAAAACAAAAGTTGTCTGAAGTGTAAAGTCATTTGAAAAGCTTCAATTCTTCCTGACACGAATATGATAATGACCAAATTCTGCGTAGAAAATCAAGCAATTTATTTAAATTAGCTCTCAACTAGATTTGGCAGGGAAGATTGTGCGCACTAAGAAGAGTTGGAAACAGGTAGAAAGGCTTTCAAAAGATAGGCGAGAGTGGAAGGGGTTCGTTGATGGTCTATACCCACCCTGGGTTAAGGACTTAATAAGAAGCTCTCAACTAAAGGGACTAAATGTTTAGTTGAGAGCTAATTTAGATTTTTTGTTTGATTCTTTCCTTTATCACCTGTGGCTTCAATTAAAAACTAAATTTTCCGTGATTCCAGTTTCGACGATGGCTAGAGAAGACAGACAAATCCAACCAGGACATCCCGACGCATCTCAAGCCACCAGGTCTGACCGATGAGAGACGAGTGGCGCTGCAGGGAAAGATTGCGGAATGGAGGGAGCAGAACCCGGTATGGATCATGGCACTGTCATTGTGTCATAATGTCATAAAGTCCAACGCGCTAACCACTTGGTTGAGATGCCACTATTATAAAAAAAAACTTGTATACAAAATGTTTAGCATTAATTACTGGTTTGAAGCTCAATTAAGATGGATTGATTATTTCATCTGTTTGATTGATATGTTCCACATGTTAAAACATTCCGGTTCCGGCGCTGCTAACATGGCGACAGAATATTTGGAGTGAAATTTCTATAATCTTTTATTTTCTACATGGATTCTATTAATATCTACATACAAGTTATGGTTGTTCTTTATCGCTTTTGTAACGAAAATTTACTTTTTTCTATACATGAAATTGAATTTGTAAAGCGCCTAGAGCTTGCTCATTGAGTTGGGTAGAGCGCTATTAAAATGTTCATTATTATTATTGTTATTATTAATTGATGTTTCTCCGTCCACAGACGCGAGTCCAGAGCCACGCAGACTTGGAGGCTGTCCATGCCAATGCTCAAGAACTTCTCGGCCGCTTCTACTACAACATTCGCCCGTACAGGAAGTTGCAGTACCATGTGGAGAATTCAATGGCACGTCTCGATACAGACTCGGAATTGTTGACTCGTAAGTGGGCTGGTGGAGTAAACGAAAATGAAATGATGTTAATACAGTGGAACCTCCTGATAGCACTCCTCCGAATAAAGACCACATCTCACTAAAGACCGTTTTTTCTTTGGAGGTTTACTATATAGGCCCATATAAAACACCTCCAATTAAAGACCACTTTGGCGTTGCAAAATTGGGGGTCCTTATTCAGAGTTTCTACTGTAATAACTAAGAATTTAAAATGAGATAGAAGCAATTTTTTATGTCTTTCAATGCAATCATCAACAGGGCTTGAAGTGTGTGATCGTCTATTTAAACACAGCTTAATCGAGCCTGACTTCTACCACCCCGGCGTTATGCCTTTGGGAAAAGCATTTTACACTATCCCACACTTCACCCAGGTGCCAAGTGGGTACCAGGTACCAGCACTGCTGGGAAAGTAAACCTGCAAGAAACTGGCGTCTTCTCCAGGGGGTGTTCATCGATCACTTGTTCCTCTTAGCACCATGGAAACTTGGGATAAGTACCAGCTCTATGGACCTCATGGCCTTTCAGTTGCAGGAATTACTTTTTTAATTAGATAAAACGTTCCAGCCAATACCAAACTTCTGAATCCTTAAAATAGACCAAAGTTCTTCTCCTGATTACTCTTTTTTTGTTCTTTAAGAACTGGCTATAAGCACCAGCTCTATAGGCCTCCTGGCCTTGACATATCTTACTTATTTGATAAGTCTGTTCTCAGAATTCTGTTCTTGGAAATCTGTTCTCTTTGCATTTCAGGAATGTGTATGTATTGTAGCAATCGGTTATTATTACAGACCCTTATTGATCTTTTCGTCTCTCTTCCACATTTCCAGTGGCGCCCGCCCTCAAGTCTGTCAGTCAAACCGACGTGGACATGTACTCGTCTCGCTCGTTGCCCGTGGCGATGAAGGCCAAACAGGAACACGACCGACTCCTGAAGAGGCTGCAGCTTCCCTGGTGGAAGTCGCTTGGCCTGGAGGACGATGAGGTTGACGAGATGGAGCAGGAACGGGTGGAGGCCGAGATGCTTCTGGAAACGCTGGGCATTTGAGAGAAGATTCCAGAAACTCTGAATGTTTGAAGGAACGAATAGGGGTGTTTGAAAGATGCTTCTAGGAATATTGTGTTATGAATGTTGATTCTAAAAAACTCTGGGGATTTGAGAGAAGATTCTAGAAACTCTGAAGGTTTGAAGGAACGAATAGAGGTGTTTGAAAGATGCTTCTAGAAACTCTGGGGATCTGAGATGCTTCTAGAAACTCTGGGGATCTGAGATGCTTCTAGAAACTCTGGGGATCTGAGAGAAGATTCTAGAAACTCTGGGGATCTGAGAGAAGATTCTAGAAACTCTGGGGATCTGAGAGAAGATTCTAGAAACGCTGGGGATCTGAGAGAAGATTCTAGAAACTCTGGGGATCTGAAAGATGCTTCTAGAAACTCTGGAGGTTTGAAGTAACGAATGGAGGCGTTTGAAAGATGCTTCTAGGAATATTTTGTTATGAAAGTTGATTCTAGAAACATAGGTGTCTGAAAACACGAATTGAATTTGTTGCTGTAGTCAAATCCCCTTTGGCCTGGAATTGTTTAGTTTACTAAATAGTCTAAAAGTATTTGGAGTATGAAAGATGCTTCTGGAAACACAAGGCAATTTGAAAGCACAAAATGAATTTGTTGTAGTAGTAAAAGGTGATTTTAGAAATATTTAGGATCATTTTGAAAGCACAAAATTAATTTGTTGTTGTAGTGAAAGTTGATTTTAGAAATATTTTATAATTAAAAGATGATTCTAGAAATATTTGGGATCATTTTGAAGCACAAAATGAATTTGCTGTTGTAGTGAAAGTTGATTTTAGAAATATTTGAGATTTAAAAGATGATTCTAGAAATATCTGGGATATGAGAGGTGATTATAGGAATACTTGGTTGGTGTTAGTTTTAAATTGTTTTTTTGTAAAATTCAAATAACACATAGATCTAGATATGTATATATTAAAAAAACAAACATTATCTGCAATTTTTCATTTTTGTATATAGATCTAGCTACCCTGTATTATATATATTCATGTATATAACATATGTATTTATTATCCGTCCATATTAAGTCAAGATTGATGATATGATAATATAATTATCATCTGAAGTCCAATAAGATATTTTTATATTTCCAAAAATGGAATGTCTTCAAATTGCCGCCTTTTTTTGGTCTAAAATGAAGAAATGGTTTCAAGCAAGTGAATTCAAGTTTGGTTTGTTGCTGTTGTTGGTGGTGATGGTATTGTTGTTCATGTTGATCTTGTCGTTAGTTTTGATGGTGGTAGTGTTAATGTTATTGCTGTTGGTATTATTGTTCGTGGTGGTGATTTTACTTTCCCAGGAGAATTTATGCTGGTACCCACTTGGCCCCGCCCTGGGTAAAGTGAGGAAAAAAGCGTAATGTCCTAATGGCACTAAACCAGATTCGAACCCAGAACCATATATCGTCACTGCGCTTCTAAAATGGCATAGGTCAGACTTATGTCAAAATAGAACTGATAAACCAAGGCATTCCTAAAGATGAGGGCTATCATATGACGTCATCGAAAATAAAATGCGCATATTAATTAATTAAGATATTGGAATTAAACCATTATGGCACAAGTTATACAGTGACTTAACATGAAAGAGTTTTTATCAGTTTTCTCAAAACTACTGAAAATGACTTATGCCATTAAAGAAGCGCAGTGACGATATTGATCGTGAGTCCACTGCGATAATAATAAATCAATCTTTATTGTCCTCGAAGGCAATTTGTTGTACAATGGCATACATGTTATTCATTCTAATTCA
>JAUEKV010396682.1:0-10033 GCA_031833985.1 Ancula gibbosa
AGTGAAGTGTGGGACAGTGTAAAATGCCTTTCCCAAGGGCATAACGCCGGAGTGGTAGAAGTCAGACTCGAACCCGGGGTCTTTCGATTCGTAGTCCAAAGCGCTAACCACTACACCACAGCGCCACATACAGTGTCAGCAATCAAAATGTTGCACTAGATGCACTATTGACCGTCATTCAAAATGTCTGCTCCCTGGCGTTACCCTGGCTGAATGTTGGACTGTTGATTAGTGGTCATGGATTCAAATCCTGCTTAACGCCGGTCTGATGTAGTGCCGTTGGGAAAGACAGTCTATTCCTCACCTCAACTTAGTGCCAAGTGTTTACCAGCACCAATTCTGCAGGGCATATTTTCTAAGGAGTGTTGTCATGTACCACTCGTTCCGCTTCACGCTTCAAAAATTGAAGATAGGACCTCGTGGCCTAGAAAGAACTTTACTGCTTTGTTCTCGTTCAATTGGTTGTGGTGGATATTTAGTTTTTGAATGGAACCTCATTTGCTCCAGAGTGAGTCACAGGAGGATGAGGCACATTGTCAAAACATAAAATACTAGAAGTCATTGCTCTCATGAGGACCGCACAACTCTTTATGTAATAAGAAATGCTAAAAATATATTGATGACATTGTTTTTGAATCATGCACACTACAATAATTAATAACATCGTTGTTCAAAATAGACCCTTTTCCTCAGCTTTAATGTTTTGATATCCGTCTACTTTGGAAAAGGAAATACATAAATATTGACTATTTAAGCTAATGCTTGCTTCTTTTAATTGTTAATACTGTGAATGTATACTAAGCTAAGTAATTTGTGGAGCCTGGATAATAATACATATATAAGAACAACCATCATATTTTTATTACAATATAATGCTTGCTTCTGTTGCTAGTATGATCATATTTATCCCTTATTCTCATATTTTTTCGGAACCTGTTAGCTCTTTCTCTGCCTAATTATTTGTGAGGAAATTAACTTATTTTTCTGAGTGGCTAATCAAAGAGATCTACTCTCCGGTCTTTAATGAAGTCAACGATCCAAAATAATTTGCATCAACTGTGTGTCCATTTTTTCCCCTATTTTTAGTTATAGACGATAATTGTGTGTAAAGCATGAATTTGTGCTAAAATGAAACAAAATTGAAGACCATACCATGTTGTGGCAATGTATCGGGTAATGGATAGCAATGATGGCAGAGAAAGAGTTTGGCTGTATATTTATCTGTTTAGATGTGAATTTTTTATAATCGTACCTTTTAAGACTTATTCTGATTGTAGCTACTGTTCTTGAATTATGAGTGGCCTTGTTTTGATACGTACATGTATATTTTAATTTGGATAACCATTAGAATGGTGTTTTGCTTTAGTTTTATTTTTATTTTTGCAGTTCGTAGCAGTCATGTCATTTGTCATGCCTTTTATTCCGTCTCCACATTCAAATGGACATTTCTCTTAAAGGCTTTTCTGTTTGAATGCCAGCAGTGTTAAAATTTCACTTACTGTTTGGGCATGTTTACATCATGCATCTTCATTCTACCTGAGGATAGAATATATATGTAATAAGAAATGCTAAAAATATATTGATGAAACAAATTAAAAACCATGCACATTACAATAATTGGTGACATCGTTTTCGAAATAGACTATCATATTATTTCAAAAAGCCATCATTCACAAGAAACATTTGATTAGGAAAATATAATGTATGATAAAGAAAAGAGAGGAGATAATATTGTCATTCATATATCAAAGCCAAACAGTGAAGACAGAAGATCAAAGCTGAATATACAATGTCTACATCAACAGTCTTTTCCCCTTTGAGTAAGTGCCATGCTATTATATCAGAAGAGCATTATGTATTATATTTAAGAAGGGAATTTCGAGTACATGATGATGTGTATCACTCTAAGAATTGAAGAATTATCTTGAATTTCACATAGTTTGAGACCACAACTGGGAAACTTCACCCTAAGATGGGATTCTTCATCTCTGAAGTTAGTTTGATTTGGACTCATTCATTCATTTATTCATATAGCATGAATTCAGTTCCTGATTTTGGCATCACTGTTTCGTCAACATCATGTGATCAAATGCCATAAAGTATTATTTTGATACGTTTTTGGTGACACTTGTAATTGTCTCCACTTAACACCTGAATAATAGGAAAAAGAGCAACACGAATATGAGTGAAACTCGAATACAGAAACACTCCATTATCAGTAACACCCTCATTTATTATTTTTTGTAATACATGTACATGTATCTGTCATTCAATTGTCAATTAGATATTAAAAGTTGTAGCATAGAATTTAGGTGCATTTCCAGGATAGCCGAGTTATGACCCCTGACCTAACCATAACTGTTGCAGGAGGAGCTGTGTGACTCAGACGACATTGTGGAAGGCATCAGATTGGTCCCCGTGGCTCAAACCGTCCTGCGCCTGGTGTCGTTTCCTCGCCTCGAACCCACAGACTTCTACACCGCCAATTTTTGCATATTCTTTCTGAGCATTACTGTGATAGCCTTGGTTTTAATCCAGTTGTTCCCTTTCAGATGTGATTTTAAGTTATAAACCTGGACATTCGATCTAAAATGGAAATGTGATGAATTTACTCATTTTGTTTGTCATCTGAGAAGATTGTTATGTGATTGATTGTTATGCAAATTTGACACACTTTAAGGAAATATGTCATTTATTGCATTATTTATTTATTTATTTATTTATTTATTTAAACTGTCACTGGTTTGACATTTATATAAAGCCAATGGCAGGAGTTGTGTGTTCTCACAATGGACCGTAATAGTCGTTAGACTACACGAGCCAGGCTGGGGTTAATTAAATAGACTCTTTAATTCTATATTATGATTATTATGGACGAGTGAGTGAGCTCTACTCTACTCACTGCTTGCTTGTTGTTTGGCCCCAAATGCCTAGTTTCCCATTACAGTCCAATTGCATTCATATTATCATGGCCATGTGATTCTATCCATTGTTTTGCTATACATGTTATTAACGTGAGAAAACAAATGAAAACTCTTTCTTTCTATCTTTCATTCATACTCTGTTTTCCATGCAATTGTCACCTGAATTGTGTTTTGATTCGGTTACTGATGGCTTTAATTATCGATGATTTATCTTTCACAATAAAGAAAGTGAATGGAGAGGAATGGACAAAATGGCAGGATGTAAATTGATGAATGTCTTCTTCTTTAAAAATCTTTTTTAATGTTTTATGCATAATTTGCTCAACTGCTGCTTTAGTATCTCAGTTTGTAAAAATTAATTATTCTACTCATCAATTGGAAAAATTCTTTTTATTGCCATATACACTGTATATATATTATCTGTGATTGCACCAGCTTATTGAAATAAGATTTATTTTTCTGTGATATCTTTTCTTTCTGCGATGGATATTGTTAACTTGCTGTTTTAAGTTGTTCCAATTAAAATTGATATGCCAAATTATTGTCTTTCATTAGCTCATGCGTATTTGCTTACATTTGAATGTGACCCACAAATTTCCAGTATAATGTCATTATATCAATCCAATAGAAGTAATCACGCTACCTTGCAAGGACCCAACCATTATCATGATTTAGGGGAGGGGCTTCTGAATACTTCTGGGGAAATGTGAACTCACCATTGTTCTTATGACTACTTGTAATCCCCACAAATCATTTGTCCATTACTTTACTGTTGTTCATAAAATGGATTTGTTTTTTCCCCTTAATCTCCTGCAAATCACTTCAATCGGTTCTCAGTGTTAAAATAATATAATATAAGTTAAGATAAACTTGATTAATCCTTCATAGGAGATAATTTGCATTAGATTACATGCCATGATACAAAAAAAAAAGAAGATAAATGCAGCCTTAAGAGACCGAACAGAACAGAACAGAACAGAACAAATAATAATAACAGAGCATGAATCCGTGTCGCCACTGGGCGGCGCCATCATAAAAAACAACTTTTGTCAAGCAATCTCACGGTCATCCATCCTCATTCGTAACAGGATTACAACTACTAATACAATATTGTCATGCAGAATGGTAATTCAATATTCAATAATTAATATCATTAATAATCAAAGCATAGAAGACTTCCCTGCCAAGCATCTCTTCCTCTGCTTTGTACCCACCTTATAATTCCCTCTGCCTGTTTAACTATTACTTGCAATGAAAGGGAACTGGTTTATCAATTTAATTGAAGGATAATGCCAAAGATTGTTTAAGTATTTTCCCTTCTCTTTTCTTTTAATACTAATAACCCATGCCAAAAGATCCTTGTTTTCAAAATGGGTTATACATGTATAGCTAAGTCAATAGAAAAGTATTTTATGATACATATACCGAATATGAACTCTTATTCTTAAAAGAGATAACAATGAAATTCAGGAACTTGTCATTTATGTTTGTAATTGTTTCAATTATTAGCATCTTTAAGCTTTACTTTACCTTCCAAAGCTTTTACCACTGTTTTTCTCATCCAAAACCTGCCTCGCTGCATTCTATATTTTCTAGGAGCAAATTTGTGGACCTCAAGACATCTTTGAGGAGAAGGGCATCTCGCGGGTAGCAATCACAGTGGCCGCCCTGGTTGCCATAGGAACCAACCCTAAACAGTCTGTGGTATGACAGTTGGGAGAGCTGCTTGCTGGAATGGCCTGCAACGTCATCTTGCTGACGCTGTTCATCACAGCCACAGAGTTTATGGGCATACCCATCTACCCGTACCTTTGAAGTCAACGCAGATTTGGAAAACACTCCTGTTGGAAATGGACCCGTTGGAACACCGCAACGATAAGGATTTTAATGTTTGAAATTGCCATCCATGAAGATTTTTTATTGATATTGATTTGAAATAACCCATTTGTTGATATCGACTAATAAAGTTGAACATTTGAAAATTTGAAAATGAAGCATCAAAGGAACTTGAGATTTACCTATTTCTAAATCTTTTACGAAGATGGGAGATGGCCAGTCCCTAGTCCATTTCTCTGTTTTGATTTTATATTTGCTGTTATAGAGTTGCCCCTTCCCTCACTGCCTGAACCTGTCTCTTCTGTCTCATTCTAAATCATCTTGCTGCTCAGTTACCATGCCGGCCTATCAATATCTACTTCCTGTGTCATTGAAACAGGTAATTATAATTATTTTTCATTCATTTTTGTTATTGAAAGGGATGGAATGGATACAATGACCGTGTAGCCTACCATGTTGCAAGGGTCAAGGGTCAAATACATGTGACCATGTGACCTCAAAACCATTTATTTGAACTTCCGCGTCTACCATTGTGGAAATGGCACACTATAAATAAATATCATAGACAATCCTTCCCACTTTCTGTACTCCAAAGTTTACGTAATTAATTCATTTCAAAATACATGTATTTGTCAAAATGTCTGCATTTGACTGTAACCATATATCATGGAGCAAACGGAGAGAGACTGGGGAGTTTGGTCCGTTAAATTTTCTTTCAACTTATATTATTCGAATATGTTTCATTTGTTTCAAAGATGAACACAGACTTTATCAGTTAGTTCCTTATCATCTCTTCTATCCTTCCATCCATGCAGTCGCTCAGTTTATTGTACGAGGCAGATTGGCCAATCAATAGAATTCATCTCACTTTGGTTTTAAACATCAGATATCAGATTTTTTAATTGAAGTTCACATGCTTATAATGCATATATAATAACATATGTTTATACGTTGAACCACGAATACACACAAGCTGCCTAAAAGAAGACGATATCATATTATTCAAAACCAGGACAGCTTTTGCTGTAAATGGAGCACCAAAGTAGGATAGACGTTTAAAAAAATAAATAATAACAATGTTTACACCTTGTGGGATATCATATTCATCATCTTACATGCCTTTTGAAAATTCCCGTACAAAAAATAAAGCGAAAATGATTTGTCCCATCTTCACATTATTTTTAAGTCTGTCATTCAAGAAATATAGATTGTTGCTTTCAGAGTTCTTTAAAATTGTCGTTTCAGGTTTTGGAATATTTTTAGCAACGTCATTGGTTGTCTTTTGAGAGACATTCTAGTTTTTGTTTTTCACAGTATGAGTTTGAATTTGAATTCAGTTGAATTGAGGTTGGGAGAAGGGAATCTGTAATCATCTCTTTGCTGTTGTTGTCTTTGTGACGAAACAAGGAATCGTAAAGTCATTAAATGCTATTCACCGTCATTTGAACATTCTTTACCATCACCTCCTTTCCCACTTCTCCCTTGTCCTTTCCCCATAAAAATAATTCTGCACCTTGTCTATTAATAAAAAGATGAGGCAAGAACTTTTTTTCGTCTCAAAGATTTATAGACACTCAACCCAGTCCAACATAACAATAACACCTCTTTAAATATTCTCCGGTGATATGATTTTAAAGGCACACACAACAATGCTCTTTGTTTAAGAATGGTTTTTCTCAGCTCATTTAACAAATATAAATATATCAATATTATGTGTTCAGAAGTTTTCTTCTATTGAATTTGTGAATGGGTTCATTCATTCATTGTTCTTTTCTATCAACAATAGTAATTTTTTACACAATTATCATGATTTATCAATAAGAAATTAAAGATTCATCGTACATGGTTTCTATATTCAGCTGCCAAACACAACTGGTTTTTTAATAAAAAATGAAAATAACACGTCTCTCTATGTCTATTGATTCTGTATGATAAATGTCAAATGGAATACACATGTAGTTTTAAATACTATTTAAAAATAATGATTAGCAATTTAAGAAAAATATTATGGATATTTATTAATATTAATTATTGACATCATTAAAAGATATCTCCATACCCATTGAATTTAATTCATTCAGATGTACAACAAAGAAGACAAAAATGTATTAAAAGAAATAAAAAGCCTAAAATTAACAACAGCAACGATCACAACGAAGTAAAAGAAATTAAAATTAAATTATTGGAAAAGAAACGAAAGCAGACCAAGCTCATAGGTCAACTTATAATGAACTATTCAACTCACCTTTACAGTATCTTAACCAAGGATCCTGTCTCATATATGTTGAAATGAAATTGTCATTAATATTTTCATGTCACTGATCACTGGCTGACATAAGGAATGAACAATAAGCAACACAAAATCGACTATAATTCGTATCAAAATTCATGTGCGCACAAATCGACTTATTTTTCAGCAACCATGGTACACATTGGCTTGAATCTTTGTACGCAGTCTTTAATTATGAAAGACCTTATAAATCTGAATTCTGTATCTGCTACTGTTGTTATGCAATCGCAAATTCCTTTCATGTTTTGCTGCGTTTAAGATTGTATGGTGACATCACATGACATAACATTTATGCAGTGGCCGAATCACGCATTGACCCACTCGATAGCATATTTTCAATTTTCTGAGGTGTTAGGGCCAATAATAATAATCTTTATTGCCATTTGTATACAGAATACAATAAGAAAATGCTTTTGTACATGGTAAAATATTACATGGGCATAGCAAATCAATAACCATGTACGCGCATGCACGCACACATACGCATAAGGAATGAACAATAAGCGACACAAAATTGACTATGGTTCACGTCAAAATTTATGTGCGCACAAATCGACTTATTTCTCAGAGAGCATAACCAAGCATAATCATTGCCTATCATCATTTCAAAGATTGATTCACACTCAATAAAAGCTAAACACAATGCCCAATGGTCTTGAATGTGTATCACCTTTTTCAATTGTGTGTCGTCTTGAGTTTGCTCTGCCATCTGAATAATGGTCGTAATTTTCACAATTCTTTTAAAATCGCCATTTGCATTTTCAATTTGTCTGAATCTATTTCAACCAATCAACACTTTGACTTATTGTTCATTATAACTCTTACCCGTATGCTTGATCTATGATTATCATCATTATTATCATTATTATCATTTTATTATTATTATTATTATTATTATTATTATTATTGAATAGATTATAATTATGATTATTTTGATTATTATTACATCATCATTACCATTATCGTTGTTGCTGTTATTATTTGTTATGACAAACCTGACTTTGTTTAGTATATTTTATGCACTTTAAGTTTTTATTGTAGTTGTCATTGTCATTATGTTTCTTTCATTTTCTTTTTTTTTAACTTTATTTTTCCTGTCCAGACTTTAAAGATGTTTTTTACAAATAGACATGTACAGACATTTTGTACTTCCTAGCAATACTTGCATATTTATTATTTGTACATTTTACTTCTGTTCTCATCGCTCTCTAGCCCTAGTGGAATATTTGCCAATTATCCTGCTGAATGTTTCATTCACCATGTAAACACTTCTAAGACAATGTCATATTATCTGATCTTGATTGTAAAATATATTTTCATTTGTTTTAAATAATCATTTACCGCACCTGTTTCATCGTTATTATTATTTGATTTAGTTTCAACATGTCAAAAATGTACTTGGCTGTTGTAAAGCTTCAAGTCTTCAATAATAATCTAGATCACAGAATTACATTTGTATGGTGCTGAATCTTTATGACTCACAATATTCAAAAACAAAATGAATCTTTTTTCCAATGCTCGACCGTAAGGCCTTAGGAGTCTATGGGCAATGAGGAATGTGTGCACTTGTGTGCGGTATGTGTATGTGTACGCCTTAGCTAGGCATTGTTATATTCATGTCTACATTATGTTGAAAAAGAAACTCAACAAAATAAGCAACATTGAAATGTAATATAATTATAGTTGAAAGACGGATATTGAAGACAGAAGTTGTATTTCTGCTTTTAGGACGAAGCAATGATAAAAAGAAACACAGAAGCTAGGGCTTGTTTGAATTTTGTCTGTGCTCTTTCTGTAAATATTATGATCAAAAAACTTTGTGGCTGTGATTTCAAGCAGAGACAAATTGTCATGTGGATTCATGTGGATTTGGCAGATGCTATTTCTAGTTCTATTTAACCTCCAGACTCCATTTTTTTGGGTCACAATCCTGAAATTACAGGGTCCATTTGTGTGACATGATTATCTACCTTATCTTCCTCTATGATCAAGTTTTAACAATAACTCGACGTCCAGCCAAGGCGATTGGTTTGAAGGGGCACATGATGTCTGTTGTGAGGATGTTCAGGGACGCTTGGTCGAGCGAACTTTTAATTGAGGCGAGGATAACTAATGGGAAATATGTTGATAAGCTACGAATTGTCGCATCCGAATGCGAGTGTTAAGTTAGGTTCAAGACTTAAAACTGACAAAATAATTGTCAAGCAAAAGGAAAATGATCTAGTCTCTTGATCTAAGCTACGTATGTACCCATGGCATTGCTGTGCTGATACGATAATTATAGCATGTATTAAGATGTAGATTGAAAGATGAAGTGAATTTGTTATTTAAATGAGAGAAAAAGAACCCACCTTTCTTCTGCCGCTGGTGCATAAACTATGTAGGCCCATCCCCCTTCCTCCCTATCACCTGAATATCTGTTGAATGGATGTGGTATGCTAGAGATGTCATGAATCACGACGTGAAAGCAAAAGAGGTCTACGCACTTATGCCTGTAAATAATGATAAACTCCATGTGAAAAATACTCAGATTCATTTCAAGTCTCTTCTATTTCTCTTTGTTTCGTTACAGGAACTTAATTATATTTTAATGGCAATTTTAAACCATCAGAATTATTATAGTTTCTAATTAGGCTCTCTCTTCTTGAAACTTGACATATGTAAAATCGTTCAGAATTAAAAGCAAGGTCTTATCTGCAACGTTCACATGATATGCGTTTATTTTAGTCAGACATTTTGGGTTAACCTAGAATTTCGAGTCCTGTGGAGCATATTTTATATAAAATATCATTATTAAAGAATTATATACTGCACAAGACGCGTAAGTCTTGGTTTACTGACATTTTGTTCCATAATATTTCATGACATATTCAGTTGTGTTTTGTTTGCTTGTTTTGTTTGCTAACAGGCGGCCCGTTAGCTCAGTGGTTGAGCGCCTGACTTCAGAGTCAGAGGTCCCGGGTTCGATAACCAGTTTCGGGAC
>JAUEKV010397015.1:0-10032 GCA_031833985.1 Ancula gibbosa
AAGTGACAAAAGATCATTAAATTGTAAGGGAAAGAACTTAAATACCTTCTTAGAATGTTGAAGTATCGTAATTATATAAGTACTTCCCCTTTGACCTTCGTTAAAATAAAGTTATTAACCGGTAAAATGTGACGCGACCAAATCTCGCGTTCCGGCGTTGAACGAAAATTATTGACGCTGACATGTGTTGCGCTACGGTAGCAAAGGGTTAAGCACCATATCCTATCCTTCTATCTATACATTTCCTCTTGGCTTAAGGTGCTCTCCGCATCCAGTCACAACTCTTTGATCATACCCCATGGATGTATAATTTCAGAGTAGACCAACGAACTGTAAAATGACCATGGAACCAAAGGGAAATAGTAAAACAAATTCCTACTGAAACCCAAATGCCAAAGGAAGCACCAAGGACCAGAGTCACACAACCATACAGACAGATAAATACACCCACCGAACTCCCACCATGGGAGGGGCAGAGGGACCAACAAGAACAACCCCCATCGGCCCACTAAGACGGGCAATGGGGACCCAATCACAACAAACACCCACAAAGGCAACGGGTAACAAACCTACCGAACCCAAGACGCGATTGGGGGAGGCAAGGAGGTACCTAATGGAACAGGAGCAAAACACCTCCATTACCAAACTACGGGTTTGAGTCTCAGTAGAACCAAAGGTTTTATCGGATTGAACCTAACCCAGGTCCAATGGTAGAAAAGACCTAAAACCTAGTCTTCTCGGAAAGGACGATAAATCAGGAGGCCCTGTGTATACCTTATGCACGTTAAAGATCCCTTGATGGTTGAAAATCGAGAAGTGTAGGCTGATAAAAGCCGCCACCCGGGCAAAATTATCCCCCAACAACCTACCAAAAGAAGGCGGCTGACTCAACCAGTAAAATACCTACCGAACCCATGACGAAATGGGCAAGGCAAGGAATTACTTGCCAAATCGTTCGTTTTTTGTTTGTTAATTTTGTCATCATTTCTCTACAGGCACACAACAAGACCAAAAGACGCAAACACTGACAAGCATAATGAGAACCGGAGCCTGCCCACCAAAACCTATAAATCTGGTGCCGATGAAAGGAAAGCAGGGCCAAATGCACCAGCAGGGAACCCAATATAAACTGAACACATAATGTCCTTCTCCGGAAACAACGCAGGCAACAAACAAATTACGAAGTACAACACTCACACAGAGAAATGACAACCGCCCCAGAGAGATACCTACCGATCCTTGGACAAATCAAGGGGAGATAAGGGTTTCCGGAAACCAATCACAACAGCAAGCACGACGAGTGGACAAACCTGAACTTGAGCCTAGGAACCCACCAGACATGATAGGAGAGGACAGACAGTCGAGAAGACGGGTGAGCATGACGTGGAAAGTGGGAGCGTCGTCAAACCGATGGTCTGACCGAAAGAGGATGGCTTCCGAAAAAGCGGCAATATAACTCTAGGGCTGAACACCGCCGTCATCCTCCTAGCCAAAAATATATTTTTTTAAATCTATATTTTTAGTCTTTCCAAAGGTAATGTGCAATGTGAACTAGTTCTACATGTATTGGCATCAGAGAGTACATAGACTGTTTCTCGACTTCCTACCACAGGAGGCCTCATCGAAAATTCTGATGGAGGTACCACGAACGAAAGATAATAATGGTAAACAGTATTTAAATAGTCCGAACATCTCAGAATAACAAAACGTGTATGCTTCAAATAGAGTGAAAGGCAAAAGCAGGAAATAGACAGATAGATACACACCTAAATTTAAAAGACAACATTTCTTATAGACAATTTTCAACATAATTAGACTTGTAGTCTATGGAAGATTACATCTTGGATTATTTTTTATCAATCATTATCCCTAATTCATTTCGGGAGAATTTCTAATTGCGCAATTATTGATTAAAGAATTATATACCGTACAGCTCTTTTCGTCTATGCAGACGGTCAATTTAGCTATAAGATAGTTTAATTTAAACCATCAGGGGGTTAATTTTAATTTCTTGCATCTTCTTTCATGGCTGATTCTTCCTAGGTTTGAGGCGCAGCTTCTGTCGCAGTACTTGCATATCAGGGAGGTGGCTTGGCGCTCTAAAAGAGACATTGGCTAAGCTAATTAATGCTTGGGCACTGAGTGTATGGAGAACTTGTCTTACCCAATTTGCACGATCCCCCTCTCGACTTCACTGATTTAGTCCAAAGCAGAGACCCCCTACTACCATACTATACAAGACACTGAAGAAAATCCGATCTAACGGCAACATGGGAATTAAGAAAGAGAAATCTTTTCTTTTTTTACTTTAGATAAATGAAATAATTTCCTGAACATACGTCTAAACTCAGAACTCATAGAATAGAAAATGAAAATATTCACCGATGAGTTGACCATAGAGAAAAAAGAAATCATTTGGTCCCAGATGACAAGGATATTATAGTAGTCGGATCCTCGAAATGTTGGAGATATTTCGATTGCAATATCTTGTACCACTTTTGGTCCGACGTAGATGATGTAGAATAGGATGATGACGGCCAGCATTCTGACGATCTTCCGGTCACGCATGGACAGTCGTGCCGGCCCGTCTCCCGTGTTGGTCGACCGGAAGCTGGACGCCCTCTTCAGGTGGAACACGATGACGGCCGTACACACACTCGTCACGCACACTGTGAACGCCGGGTAGAACCTGGTCAATAAATTCATGTAAGGGAAAAACCAGGGCGCGTCGATGCTTATTAGACCAGGGATAGCCAGGTATGTCATATTGGACGACCTACTTGTAGAGTAGATGACTTGTGGAGTGAGTACCAGTACCATATTACAACCGGTGACGATTGCTGATATTGCTAGGCAAGTAATAGTGACAGATTTCCTAGTTAACAGCAATTTAACGGTAAACGGTATACTGACGCATAGACATCTCTCGAACGAAACATAGGCCGCTAAGATGCTAGACACATAGGTGGCATTTTCTTTAAAGAATTCGCAAAACCTATCGGCTATACTGATGTACACGAAAATTACCCATGTCCATGGAACGAACAAATCGACAACCCAATTCAGACGGTAAAGAACGAGGGAAACGGATTTGACCAGGTCCCAGAAAGCGATGAAGCTCATGGAGATGTTGGCTGTTTCTCTATAGCCAAGTTTGGCAAACACGATCATCGTCATGATGTTGCTAACTACCCCCATGAGAGCGAGCAATCCGTTGATCCAGATATCCATCAAGTTTCGAAACTTAATTGCTAACTCATCGCTAACGATGGGATTGTAAGAACTATTGAAAAGAGTTGTAAATGAAACATTTCCTACAGAAACCAAGCCAGCCTGTTCACTCATAGTTGTCTGTTTCAATAATGAGGATGTATAGCAATTTAAGAAATTGTAATTTTTATCGCGAGCAAAGGTTGTTATACACTAAACTTCTATCAACTGGTGCGATGTTTCTTTTAAGACAACGAAAACCATAATGGCCCAATATATCATTGGCAGAGTATATATTGCTATCCATCTAGTGCTTTAATTGCCACCCCACCCCATCCCCATCCCCACCCCCACCCCATCTCCCATCCCCACCTCATTCCCATCCCCCTACCCACCCCACCTCCC
This sequence comes from Ancula gibbosa, assembly GCA_031833985.1. Classification (NCBI taxonomy): domain Eukaryota; kingdom Metazoa; phylum Mollusca; class Gastropoda; order Nudibranchia; family Goniodorididae; genus Ancula; species Ancula gibbosa. Next base: position 3,616 of record JAUEKV010397015.1, read on the forward strand.
ACCATCGCCCCATCCCCGTCCCACCCCATCCCCATCCTCACCTCCCACCAGACCGCCCACCCCGCCCCATCCCGCGACCCCCAGCCCATTCCCCCTATCAGCTATCGGTTATGGAAATGGCTACAATGATGCGTGTGATCTTTCAAGAAATACATTTCTTTGTTAGCGCATGTTAATGGATGATAACATTTCCCCGCAAAATCAGAGAGTTTAATTAGATAAATGGCTTGATAATACATGTAACAATTTAAATGTGGAGCTTTTCAATCGAACCCAGCCTGGGGGAAAGCGTGGATTGGATAATGACATTATGATTACACCAGCCACCTTGGCATCCGCCCGCCCATGGGGTAAACACGAAATGGCGTCAGAACTTGTTGAAGACATTTCCAGCTGTCATATTATATGCATGTTTACATGTACGTTCCAACAGTCCTATCAATGGCACACATAATTATTAGGCAATAGAAAACGTTGCAGCTATACACTTGTAATTGAAATTGATTTATGAAAACTACCTAGATTCTCTTGACATTTTACACAAAGCGGCTCTAAGCAATTCGTTCGTTTCTGCTACTTAAAAAATCAATTTCGTGATTCAAGCCTCTTCGTAAAATGCAGCATCAATGATTAGTTATGGGAGGCTGTAGCTGTCTTTCGTTATTTCAATTTCTTTGTTAGGGTTCCGAAAGTAAAAATCAATATGTTGCAACTGGTGTAAGTATCATCACATCCAACAAAATCGTATTGACGCACCAGGTTTAATGACAAGTTGCAATGGTGTTGACAAAGAAAGGTCTCGAGCTACGGGTCTTAAAAATTTCACTAACAGTAAATATAATGCAATTTCCATGTTTGAATCAATAAAGTTTATCTTATCTTAAGTTATAATTTATGGCTGAAACTTAAAAAAAAACATCAACAAGGATCACTTGTACTATGGAAATAAAGAGAAGAATGGCCGGGAGCTATGACGTCAGCAGATCAATATCCCCTTGTTTGTCCACGTATTGGAAAGACCCACCACTCCCAGTTCGTCAACACAACGTGTAGTTGTGATGACAGATCTGTTTAAATCAAGGTACTGGTTGCTAGGATTATTATAACGGTTGATCGTTGAGCAATATCTACTCAAGTGTGAGTAAGTTTTGGAGAGATGATACGACGAATGCTGGTGGTCTGGGAAACATATAATAGTGAAGTAACTTAGAAATCTAGCATTAGGATTTCTTGGTACATGTATTTAGATTATGCTTTTCATATGTCACAATAAGGAAGGAGACCACATTCCTTTAGTTATTAATTCGATCTAGAACTTAAAGCTTATTATAACATTGGGACATCTCATGCAGTTAGAACGAGTTGCAGATACAATGACATACAACATGTCATTGAATTCTAGAACATGATCAAAACGTATAGGTTATTTCCGACTTACTTTAGATTATTCGTCCGCTTGTCATTAAGGGTGATGTGGTGAGGAAAAATATCCTCTCTGTTATCAAATTGTTCTTTTAATCCGTTATATTTTATATGTCATATCACATTATAATTATGTTATACGTCATTTTTATACTCTTATATGTTATCCATGATATATCTTTATAATATTTCAGGACATGGGAGTGCTTGGTTCAGCCTACAGACAAAACTGTACAAGCTTCAAATTTGGCATGAATGTGTCATTTGGTACCAGGAAGATGAAGTTTATCATTATAATACACTAACTGAAAGCGTTGAATTTAACAAATACATATTTTTTCGTATATTGGTGCAAATTTCGAATTTCAGATTTCCCTTATCAATTATAGAACGTCTTCCAAATAGGCCTAATAATCTAGATCTAGATCTAACTTCCTGTCTTTCATTAAAAAAAAGGAAGACGGTGCAGAACCGTGCATAATTATATAGGGGTAAAGAGTTGTGTTTTGAAATATTGTTACCATAAGTAGTTAGGTTCTAGATCTAGAGTATATAGACAAACAAAATGCGATGAAGTTGATATGAATCGATGATTTGATGAGATCATAACCCTGTGGAAGTGTCGTCCTGTCTATTCTTTTCTAGATGTATACATGCATTTCTACTACACCCGCGCAAAGCTGGTATCCCAACTAGTCTGTTAATATATTTCATTTATTAAATGTTATCTGTTAACCGTTATCTGTCACCTGTTATCTGTTATCTTATATCTGTTATGTTATATATTAGCTATTATCAGTTTTCTATCATAATTTGTTATCTGTCGGCATCGTCCCTTATGACAATTCCTTCAAGGCCATGAGGACATCTTTTTGCCTCGGAGGACGGTACGTTTTTCATGGAGGGACTTCTTTTAGCCTTCAAGGACTGTACGTTGTTCATGGCCGAATATTTGTTTACATTCTAGTCAGGTGCGGTTTTCATGGTCGAATATATTTTTGGTTTTAAAGTACTTGACGTTTTTCATGGTAGGACATCTGTTTGCATTCAAGGACGGTACGTTTTTCATGGTGGGACATCTTACGTTTTTCATGGTAGGACATCTGTTTGCCTTGGAGTACGGTACGTTTTTCATGGAGGGACTTCTTTTAGCCTTCAAGGACTGTACGTTGTTCATGGCCGAATATTTGTTTACATTCTAGTCAGGTGCGGTTTTCATGGTCGAATATATTTTTGGTTTTAAAGTACTTGACGTTTTTCATGGTAGGACATCTGTTTGCATTCAAGGACGGTACGTTTTTCATGGTGGGACATCTTACGTTTTTCATGGTAGGACATCTATTTGCCTTCAAGGACTGTACGTTTTTCATGGTGGGATATGGAATCTACGAGAATTCGGCCACCTCAAAGCGCTACCTGAACAGATGCACCAGGACCCTGATGGCACGCGGGGAACTGGAGGCATATGCCACTCCGTTCGTGCACGTAGACCTGGAAGATGGCGCGTGCCACTTCTCCAAGCTCTCCGAGGACTGGGCCAGCATCTCTGGCTCCAGCTGGATTGTGTACAACTTTGAGTAGAGCGCGCGGTGGTCCCGTGGTTGCGAGACGGACTCACGACCCAATCGACGCACGATCGGCGGGGGATCGAATCCCAGTGGCGGCCCCCGGCGTCGCATACGTGAGCAAGATACCTAGCGCCACCTAGCTCTAGCTCTAGTTCCAGCTCACATGGTGGCAGGTCTGCTTGGAGGCGTATCCTTGAGCAAGATACCTAGCGCCACCTAGCTCTGGCTCACATGGATGGCAAGTCTGCTTGGAGGCGTATCCTTGAGCAAGATACCTAGCGCCACCTAGCGCCACCTAGCCCTAGCATGGGTGGCAGTTCTGCTTGGAGGCGTTGCCAACGCCAATACGACAATGGGACCGAGACGACAAAAATGGCAACGAGGCGTGGTCTTTAATTGCTCTATTTTTAATGGCGGATTGATGCAAATATTTTAATTGTTATGTCCCTTGCCATTGGGACAGGCACTTTACACTATCCCACACTTCACCCAGGTACCAAGTGGGTACCAACACTGCTGGGAAATTAATCCAGCGAGAAAATGGCGTCTTACCCAGGGGGTGTTCATCGATCACTCGTTCCGCTTAGCGCCATAGAAACTTGGGATAAGCACGAGCTCTACCATGGGCCCCATGACCTTACAAGAATTATTCAATTTCATTAAAACATTTTTTTTTTACTCCATTTTCCCCTCAAACTGTGGCTTCTATTTGAAAATGTAATTGACATGTCCTCAAAGCTCTTCATAATGAAGGTTATTTGTTATCTTCTCTTATTAACAATACTGATTAATGTAATCTTATTTTCCTAAGTTCTCGTTAAATCAGGTGTGGATTTTTCTGGCTCTGAAACATGTTCATGTTTACTATGTTTTAAAATCTTGTTCATTTCTCATTTAGTTAGATCTAAATCTAGATCTAGATCTAGCTGTTTTGTGTTCTTTGTTTGTTCTGTATAGGATTCTTTTTTAGAAAGGGTGGGTGGGATAGGATGAGAGGGAGTCAGTGCGTAATTAAAATATTCTTTTACAATATGCAAACCAAAAATAGAAGAACTGGATCACGACATTAAGTAAGATGGGCGGCCCGTTAGGTAGATCGCCTGACTTCAGAGTCAGAGTTCCCAGGTTCGATATCCAGTATTTGGACATAAATCTTTCGTGGCCGTTCCAGTCCACTCAGCTGTAATTGAGTACCAAGCATTGAAGGCAGTGGAGGATATTGTCAATATGTTAGAGCTTCCCAGTTATGCTCTGTATGCTCTGTATGCTCCTTATGGAGTTGTACTTGAATGATCAGGCCTGTTCGGGGAGATTTACCGTGTAAAGCGCATTGAGCATGAGACCCTCGTGGAAAAGCGCTATATAAATGCACTCTTTATCTTTTATCTTTAAGAACAAACGTGACAGGTCTTTCTAGCCGGACGTATCGGCAGACTGCGGATGGACCTGCAGGAAACCAAGATGATCTAGAATCTACTACGATCTAGATATTATGTGTACCCCGTCGCATTTCATTGTTTGTATCCATGGCATCCAAGTACACTCTTTTCGGCAACGTGGTGAGCAATAGGGCCCGTTGTCCGAGTTCTCAAGAAGCTTTGTCTTAATAATAACATAATAATAATAATCTTTATTGCCATTTGTATACATAATCGAGTGAAGTAATGAAGAAATCTACAAACAATATAGCCGATAATAATAGGAATTTATTATCTTTATTCAATTCAAAGAAGGTAGACACTGTTACTTCATACACATATTACATTGTCGACTTCGTTTCTTCAAAATATGATCCACATAATCTAGGTTCGAGACCTCCACGGCTGAGATCAATAGCCTTTATGTAAAAATGAAAATGCGCACAAAAATATTGAGCTAGATTACATAGAAAGGCTTCTCTAAAAATGAAGATTCGGTAACTAAATCTGTAGCGCGATCCATTTTGGAACTAGGTATTTCGAGGTTGGTAGATGGCGGGAAATTTGTTACCCATCACGTGACCACCTTTAAAAAACCTCTAGTCTAGACCTAGATCTAGATCTAGATTTTAGAATATAGATTCTGATCAAGAATTTAGATTTTATTTAGATTCTAGATCTAAAATCTAGATATCTAGATCTAGATTCTAGATTAAATCTATAATATTCTCAATCTTTTGACTCAGTGAAGCGACGACGATTGAAACATATAGAGAACGTCAACACGGCTTTTGCGCATGCGTTACTCGTCTGCGCTACCGGTGTTTACAAACTTTTTATTTATTTTCCCTTAGGCCTAGTGTTAAATATTCTACTTTACATACATTGTAGGCTGATCACATGACCAACCTCGAAATACCTAATTTGAGCTACATAGTAAGGCTTCTCTACAAATGAAGCTTCGGTAACTAAATCTGTAGTGCATTCCATTAATTGGGAATTAAATGTCTCTAGAATTTTGTCATTAATTTACAGATTACCATCCCAGTCTGGATATAAGTTACACAAACCACACGCGCCGGCACAATGTTTCAGAACAAAGGCGTCGAACATGCATAACCCCTCTCCAGCATATCCTCTGCAAGCGTCATCGTTCCAGTAGTTGGCGCACACTTGATCGCACTTCCGACACGCCCCCCGGCAGTTGTCGTTCATCCACACTGGGTCCACCTGGCACTGGCCGTCCAACGCCTTGCGCTCGCACTCCTGGTCGCTGTGGTGGGCGTTGCTGCAGGCGGCTGGGGGTGGAAGGAGTAGCATTTCATTACTATTATTGTTATTGTTGTTATTATTATTGTTATTATTGTTATTGATTTCATTATTACTATTGATTTCATTATTATTATTATTGAATTCATTATTATTATTTTTTTCATAATTATTATTATTATTATTATTATTGATTTCATTACTATTATTATTATTGATTTCATTATTATTATTATGATTATCATTATTGATTTCATTATTACATGCATTATTATTGATTTCATCATTATTATTATTATTATTATCACTCCTGGTCGCTGTGGTGGGCGTTGCTGCAGGCAGCTGGAGGGAGTAGCCGTTCTTACTGTTATTGTTACTGTTATTAATTATTCGTTGATAAAACATTATTGAAGTTGTTTTATAAATATTTCATAGAAAGTGTACTATCATTTTCCTTCATCTGTTGGTATGGGAATCTTTCTTTACGGAATAAAAAGTCTCTGTAACGGATAGGCAATGTGGGTTCAAAGATCATAGGTGAGCAAACAACGCAGCCTAGGAGTCTTTTACGGTCATCAAACCCGGAAGAAGGCTTCGTTAATTATTAATGATGACCAACACATACTCTGTACGGAGTTGAAACCTTGAATTCTGGAAGACGGTACTGATGTCCCAAATGTAAAACAAATCGATATCGTTTGTCATTTGTACCGTCTGCAATCCGTCTTTTAAATGTCAAA
>JAUEKV010397126.1:1773-20660 GCA_031833985.1 Ancula gibbosa
TCCTCCTGCTTTAATTTCTTCTTCTCTTCTTTTCATTAATAAGATAATGAGCCATTGAGAACCCTTTAAAGACAAGCAAATAAAACCCAAAATCTTTTGAATACAAATGAGAATAATGTAGATTATGCCAAAAAAGAGCAAAGAATAAAGACAGATTTAATTAACATGCATCTACTAACCTCTAGAATTGCTACTGCTACTAGAGAAAGTTGCTGAAATGCACAAGAGACATGCATGGTTACTTTTAAAACGATATTCACTCATATCGCTAATCTAAAATGCTGTAAGTCACTGAAACATTTCCAACAGATCTTAGTTATAATGGAAAACAAACAATAATCAACACATCAACTAACTCTAAGAATGCTTTTAAAAAGATTTAAAACATCAGAAGTTGGCAAGTCTTAGTCTGCAAGCAAAAGTAACAATTCTATAAGTCATCCAGGCACTAAAAAATAAAAACATTTCTAAAGATGGTTAGACAAATCTATCAGTTTATATTGTTCGATGCAAAACAAAGTAAAAAATCTAGATCTCACTATAATATGTAAGAATGAAGAATGGATTTTATGTGAACATAACCACACACAAGCAGATAAGCAGATACAAGTCAACTATAATAAAAAATATATACATAGGAAAAGCAGGAACAAGCTATCATTTACTGTTTGAATCTAGATGTCGGGAACTCAAAAAGGAAGGATCGATTGCTATCAGGTGGATTTTATCTATATTTTTCTATTTTCAATGCTTGAAGCACATGTTAAAAAAACCCAGTATTTTTGTATGTTCTCAAGTGGGAATATATAAATGGTTGGATGCAATGAAAACAGAAATGAAATATCGCTGAAATTAATTTTATGGTGGTTTTTGAAAAAAGGAAAAAAACCCAGCTTCCTGAGCAAATAATCAGGTGTCAGTACCCGAGTCCTCAAAGAGATAATACGGTTTTTCCAGATAACATGATTTAAAGATTTGTTTAGACTAAGATTTTTAGGCTGTAAAACATAGTTCAAGAGACATGCCATGCAAAAAGAAGATAAACATTCCTTTCTATTTTACAAGAAGTCATCAAAATTACGAGAGAAGCTGTTATAAATTTAAAAAATCAGGTCTTACTTGACTTTCTGGAGGTGCGGGTTGTAACCTCTTCATACCCATCAGTTCTCTTCTTCCTCACAGTGCTGGAGGATTCCTCATAGGAAGAAGAAGAATCTTCAATAAGTGTTCCTGTCTTAGTGCGTCTGATAGAGCGAGACTTCTTCAGATCTGAAGATTTAGTCGTATCTGCACGCGCAGCTCGATCTGTGTTATCAAGAAACAGAAATACAATATAGTAGACAACATCATAGCGGTAAAATACGACCAGTTTCTTCAAAGCTGATCATAGGTTGTGCAAGTTGTAGCTATTTTGAACTAAATTTTGTCTGAAGATTTGAATTCCAAAAGTTTACCCGTAAACGTCTTAATTTGGGGTTTCAAATTAAGCATTATCATAGCTTCCAGCAAATTGTTTTATCTAATGCCCAGAAAAGGCAAAACTGGAGGCAAAAATATTTCAATGATCCTACATTTTCATTTAATTTCCAATTTTGACCATCAAATCTTAAAAATTCAAGTGACCCTGATCTACTTGTGATATCTTCATATAGAACATTAATAATGATCCTAATAAACTTGATAAAAAATAAAATAAGGAGACATCTAAGTTCCAGTAGTTATTAGAAAATAAAAAGAAAGAAGAAAGAATGCTTAGAAATCAAATTCTGAATGAAACAAAATTAAGAGAAGAGATATAATTTTACCAAATATATAGAACACATTTATTTGCTAAAACATTTCTTATTATTCCAATTAAAATTGAAATGTTATTGCGTACATCTTCAACACAATACCTCCAAATATATAAAAAAAAGCCTGACAAACTGACAAGTGAATAAAAGCCTCTGATTTCTTTTGTTGATTTCATTTCAAATTTAAAACTGATGTAATAACACCTAGTGGAAAAAAAATTGAGCGGATAGGATAAGTAGGTAAAGAAGTAAACTAGAGGATGAAACTTACTCTCAACAGTGACTTTGCAGGAAGTCTCATGTTCTCCTAGAGAATTTGTGGCCCTGCATAGATATTTTCCACTGTCATCTGGTTTGGCAAAAGGAATTTCCAGGGTGCAAATTCCATGCGAATAGATCATAGTGTATTTGTCCCCATCGTGGATTTCATGGCCATCTTTGGACCAACAAACCTGAAGTCAGATAAAAAATTTGTTTTGTTGAGAACAAACATATCATTTTTATAATTTGATGCGCTGAAACGTAGGCTGTTCATTATTTTTTATGCAGATGGACTCAAAGTGTTTTTATTGACTTTTAAGGAACAATTAGGTGATTTCCAATGACCTCGTTGAATTTGAGGTCGAATAAAAATTTGTTACGCCCAAATTTTACTGTAAACAATAATAAAGAAAATAATAAAATCATTTTTCTACCTTGGGAACTGGATGGGCTTGAACACAGCAAATAAGCTTGACCTCTGTGTTGGCTTGAATAGTTCTAGGTCGGAGTTCAAAGTTGAAGTTCGGAGATACGTCTTCTTTTGGTTTTTCGAATTGTTTCTCTTCAAAGATTCTCTTCCTATGGATACAGAAAATGAACAATTTATTATTTATCTTTCTTCGGGATGCGTACAATTATTGAAGTTTTCCAAATGCTTGGGAATGCCAAGAAAAATGAAATTAAATTACTCACAAATTTGACAGGTAAGTAACAGTCTCCATCCAGTAATTTAAACAAAGACCAAATTCTAGTTAAAATATACGCAACCCGAATAAACAAAACATATTAAACTAATGCTGAGTGAGTGAGTATTTGGGTGTAATTTGTTTCCAAAATCGACCTTCAATTTCTGCTAATTTTCTTTAATGATCAGATTAATGAAGTGAAATACTAAATTATATATTTGATTAAATAGGGATACATTTCTTTCTAAATGTTATCCAATTGCCACTGTAGCAGACTTACTTTCTCATTGGTGTTGTCTCACGGGTGAGAGTTGGTTTCTCAGGTCCAGCTGGCAGGAAAAAATAGATGATGAATGAATTTCTGTAAATTCTACAACCAATTAATTTAGATTTTTAAAGAAAATGTTAAATAGTTAAACAGTCATTATTATAGTTAATAATAATAATTAAAGTAAATTTTGCAAGGCACCACTAATGTAGCCAAATGAAAAATAACTTTCCTTATGCTAAAAATCAAATTGAAGCTACAGTTGAGAGTAAGGTTATAAAGTAAAGACTCAAATAAATTATTCAAATGAACTCTCAGCTAAATTGACAAAACTAAAATAGTTTGTTTAGTCCCTTTAGTTGAGAGCAGTAACCCCAATGGGAACAAATAAAGAAAAAAAAAAGGGTTGGTTAACATCTATTTTTTAAATAATGCACAAATTACTGAAGGAATAAATTCATTTAATTAAAATACATCTTTGTAGGTTAATTCTGCTAGGAGATTGGAACTTACGTTCAACTTTGAGATTTGCCTTTTCTTCTTTGCGTCCAAAAGAGTTTTCTGCTCTAACAGTGTACGCTCCCTTGTCATCCATCTTGATTCTGGAGAGTTTCAACTCATACTCAGTCCCGGAATACTTCTGCATGTGCTTGTAGCTTTGCCCGAGCAGTCCATCATTGTGGTACCTGAAATTTAAATAAATGAAATGTAAAGCACTGAACATCAAACCATAAATTAATAGTAATAAATAAGTAAAAATATGATGGACAAAATAGTTTAAATGAAACCTTTTTCTGAATTGAGACAATAATTATGAGTTATGAAAAATGTCAAATTTATGTTATGCCAATAGAATAGTATTGTCACGAAACAAATAATCTTTAAAAATAATTCTAAATCAGGAAAGTAGTGCCAGTGTTGTTATAATGGTTTCATATTTGACTGGGATCAAATGTTGCTTGGTTTAAAACTTAATGGGACCTTTGTAATGTGATGAGCTTGGGTAAAGTATTTAGATTCAGGAGTGAATGTAAAAAATATTTCAGATCAAGAATGCATTTGTAATGCAAATTTCTAGAAGACTGTATCATGAATAAAGTGTGTTCTATGTTGAGAAATTTCTTGTGACTATAATAAGCAAATGCAGCAATATTTAAGATGAAAATGAAAAAGCGAAACATACCATGTAACAATGGGAGGAGAAGCAGCGATGATTTTACAGTCAAACTTAGCCTGCTGGCCCTCTGCTGTTAGTTGGTTGCGGGGCTTGCGTACAAATCTAGGCACAGCTTCCTTGCGATCTGATTGAGGTTTGAATCAAGATTCACATTCATAAAACAATGACTAGAATTTCTGGCAATATTTATATAATGCAATTATGAGTATGTCCATAGAGCTATCAATATTTTGCTGTAGTTCTATTCTAATAGCTTATTATTGTAAAATATGGGTTTGCTTGAGCTCTATTTGAGCCTGATAATTTTTTAAAGAAGAACGAGGAGGCAAGGTTTCGTAATCAAGATATCATTTGACAAACACATCCATGGTGTTGAATGCAAACTGGTCAGGCCCAGAAATTCAATCCATTGTCTTTTAATTAATTAATCTAAAGAAAATCTGTTTTAATGTAATAGGATATGCATGTTTTACCAAAGTAGCTGTCATAGATCTGGTACTCCTGGGGTCGATGTTTTCTCAAAGAGCTGAAATTGGCAATGCGGCCGATAGCTGGTGTGGGTGCTGGCCAGTCAGCCTGTAAGGAGAAAGAGATCAAATGATCGGTGGAACAAAATCTTTATTTGCTTTCCGAAGAAAGGTCATCATGATCATTAACAGAAAAGTCAGATTGAATATTAAACCGATAGAATAGACGTAATGGCCAATAATCAGCACTATTTGAAACAAATAAAAACATGATGATTATATATAATAATGGGGCAATGTTATTATGTGTATTGATAAACTATGAGAATATTTATTTTGAATTGGTGCAATTATTATTCTCGTTATCTAAAAGATAAAATCAATCCTGAGAAATAAGAGAATGTCTTCTTTTATATAGCTAATTGATATATCCAAGAATTATAAATTTAATTTGAAATCTCTTAAAAAATGGCAAACCATTTGTAAAATCTCATTGGGCCATTCCCGTATTTCAAGTACGTCTAATTGGAGATCCATTTTGTCAATCAGCTCTCATTCAAGGTGACAAATAGATCTCTAGGTCTAGTATTTGGTCAATTAGCTCTCATTAAAGGTGACAAATAGATCTCTAGGTCTAGTATTTGGTAACACAAATTATGTTTGATTTTCAGCCAAGCTTTTATTCATCTATTTGTTGTTGATTTAATTTATCATTATTGTAAAATAAAGATTTCTCTAAATTACTCACACTTTATGGCATTTCATTTTGATTTTCTATACAACTTTCAATCACATATACTCAATTTTTATAAGATCTTTAAATTCAGCCTGTGTAAAAAAGAGGAAGATGTGGCTTGGCAATGTAAAGGAATGGACTGGGATGATGTTGCCAGAGATCCTGGAGAAGGTCACTGAAAGACAGACATGATAAATGACTGTGGCTTTCGTATCCCACATGACCTCTCGATGACCATCCGGTCATGGGACTGAGCGAGTGAGTGTTTAAATTAAGTATTTATATCTTCTCATCAAAATTCCTTTTCCTTTAAAAACTTATTCCTATTAATTATTGTTGATATTCTTTATAGAAATTTCACCCATTTTTTCATGGCATGCGGTAAAAGTGAACTTACATATCTCTCTCTAATCTTCTGTCTGATCTTATTGTAGCGGCTGGATGGGATTCGGCTGGTCAGGTTGCTATGGTCACCCTGTAGAGAAAATTAAAGAGAAAATTCAAGTTTTGGCATTTCATGTAGTCAGCACAGATGTATTTAGATTTCAGCTATTGAATAGTAAATAATGCAAATGGAGAAAACCCACCTCTTAGGGTTATTCATAATGAAACTAGATAATTTCGGAATCAAATACTTAATGTTGTTTTAACATAACTCTTAAGTTTAGTTTTACCTAGAAATGGTTTCTTTCATAATCTTACACTCATTATTTCTTTACTTAATTGCATTTCCCTCCATTTCCACCCAGTAAGGAATATTTGTTCCAGTTTCAATATGCTTTGTTTTTCCAAGGTTTATGAGACTGGACCTAGCAATGTATGAAAAGGCACTAGAAATGCTAGGAACCAAGAAGCTTACCATGAGCCAGGCGTGCCCCAAGGCGTCGTGGACTGTCATACGTTTCCTGTAGGAAATCAAAGGAAATGCTTAGAATAAGGAAAGTGAATTAAAAAAACAACAACATCCAAACAAACAAATAAAGAACAACAAAAGGACTTCAGATTATTTGGATTCAAACCGCTATACAGTATCTAACATTTAAGATATGAGCAATGAAAAACTATATCAACTAATAAAAAAATAAAGAAGAAAAGAAACAAACCAAAAGACAACGAAAAAACAACTAAACCAACAAAAGCTATAATACTGATCCCAAAATCAATCAATTAATCAAACAAAAATTTTAATACAAGAGATTTTTAAAGGGAAAGGTTTATAATCAATAATTATTGGAAAAGTCAAATGTACAAAACAATTGGGTGAAAATGTTTCGACGTCACACGAGCCACGAGCGTATGATAAGATGGATGAATGAATGAATTCTACTACAATGGAACCTTCCAATAGCACCCATCCAAAAAAAGACCACCTCCCACTAAAGACCGATTTGTCTGTGACAGTTTACTCTTTAAGCATATATAAAACACCTCCAAAGAAAGACCACCTCCCACTAAAGACCACCTTTGCTTTGTAAAATAGGCGGTCCTTATTCAGAGGTTCTACTGTATTACTTTATTTTAATTGTTTGATTCCATATTACCTTGTTAGATCTTTGGCCCCAAATTTTTCATTGCATAACCCAGTGACAACGTACTTTTACACTCTATAACATTATGGTACAAATTTCAAAAGAATTCATCTTGAAAGCAGCAGGCCAAATTTCACTTTTCCTACCTTGGCTCCTTTTGAAGAAGGTTTTTGATGAAGTCCTTGGCTTCGGGAGAAACTTGAGCAAAGGCTTCCTCGTCAAACTCCCAGTCACACCGCTTGACATTTTGCAATGTTTCAAGGTCATCTTCACCAGCAAATGGAGACAAGCCACTGAGCCTGAAAGATTAAAAAAGGTAAGCATATAATTAATGTTCAGGTTGTCATGACCATCACCACCATAATAATCTTCATCGATAACAGCAATAACAACATCATCATCATCAACTACAACATCCTCATCATAATCATTATCAACAACAACAACAATAACATCATCAGTTGGACCACGCACACAGAGAAACATAAGATAGATTTCGTTGAACCATACACACAGAGACACAAAAGAACGATATACTTTGTTGTTCTAAAGTGAAAATGTTCTTTACTTTTCATAATTTCTCTAAGAATAGGTTGAATTTATCTAGGACAATCACTTACAAGACATATCCAAGCACACCGATCGCCCACATGTCGGTATAAAAGCCAACCGATTCTCTGTCGACAATTTCTGGGGCGGCAAACTCTGCAGTTGCCGTGGTGACCTTGACGATCTCATCAGGGTTCAACTTGGTGGCCAGACCAAAATCAATTATCTTAACGTTTGATGCTTTCTTGGTCTCGCACATTATGTTTTCCGGCTACAAGGTGAAGAAATAAAACAAAAGACATGGCATCAAGTCAAACATAAGTTAATTTAACTAAATCTCGATTGATTTTTCCTCACTTCACCCAGGTACCAAGTGAGCACAACCACCAATTTTGCCGGGGAAGTAAAACCTTGCACTTCACACCACAGGAAATGGAGATAAGCACCTGCTATATGGGTCTCATGACCTAAAAGTAACTTCAGACAGAGCAAGTGGTTTACCGTATGTCACATGCCATTTGTCGTTTTGAATGACTTTTTGTAAAAAAACAACTTTTGTAAAACGTGAGATTGGATTTTTAGGACATCAGATTGAATAACGGACGAGAAAAATGTAAAACATGAGACAGAATAGATCAGATTTAAGCATTTTCACTGTGATGTCCAAATGCACAATGCTGTCTCCATAGTAAATAATATCTAATATGGAATAGATCTAATCTTAGTGTTCTCACCTTGATGTCCAAATGCACTATGCTGTGTTCGTGCATGTGTTTCAGCCCCTCACAGGCCTGACGCATGTAGTTGATCACCTCAGCCTCAGACATTTTGTAGTCCTCAGCAGCAATGCGATCAAACAGCTCGCCGCCGGACAGACTGTAAAGTGAGACGGTAGAAATTCAGATTGGTCTTCATAAATGATTGTACATTTATATAAAACTTTGAATTCCATTGTGGTAAAGTCAGACAAAATCAAAATACAGAAGGCACATTATTTAATGATATTCAAGAAATTGTGTGATACATGATTTTGAATTCCCATGTGTGTACATCTGTCATCTTAGAAGTGAAATACTTGGTGATTTTGATGCAAATCATAGAGATAACAGAAAAAGATTTTCTGAAACAAAATGCTGATTTTGAAACTGTAAAAACAAAATAATTTGAAGAAAATTAACTGTTTCTTCCTAAGACAACGCAAGATTTCAAGATAGCTGACATGACTTATGGTGTGCTTTAAAGAATAGAGTCACATTTATGTGCACACAACACATTAATGTATGTACAAGACATTTATGTATGCATATGAAATTTATGCACACATAATACATTTATGAATATATATAACACAATCATGTACGCATAACCCATTTTGGGGCACATAACACATTTATGTTCATATATCATATTGATCTACAGATAACATATTTATTCACATATAACACGTTAATCTACATGTTACACATTTATCCAAATACAGCACATTTATTTACGCACAACACAAAAAAAAAGTGGTTTCAACTCACAATTCCAGAATGAGCACCATCTCGTATTTGTCCTCAAAGGCATCGTGCAAGTTGATGAGTTTGGGGTGGTGGAGCTGGTTCATGATGTTGATTTCATTCTTCACCGTGTACTTATCCAGAGGGTAAGGCGTGTTGATGAACTTGGCAACAAACACACGGCCAGTTGCTTTTTCTACGCAGCGATGGACTACACCAAATGCACCACTGAAAACATGAAAAATATGGATGGATCACTAAATGAATAAAAAGATTTGGTGAAAATTCAATTTTTAATGCAAGCGACAAACTACCTCTTATAAATGACTGATAAAATTTCAAGTCTGAGGATGCATGATTAACTTCTATAGAAAGGAATTTCCATCAAAGAATTGATTAAAATGAATTTAATTAATTTTGCATTTGTATAGCGCAGATCATATAGATTGACATTATATCTACATATACGTTTCACAATAATTTATTCCTTGACAGTTGATCATTCTTTCCATCTCAACTCGCTTTTAAAGCGTTTCATACTAACATTATAATGAGTTCCCTACAAGTAATTGATTTACGAATAGCAACACTTTAGTAACATTATTGAAAAATATTGATTAAAAAAAACAAAAAACTTTTTCTTCTTCTTCTACCTCTTTCTCTTTTTCCCCCTTCCTCATTCTTCATCTTTTTTTGCTTCTATTTCTTCTCCTTCTAGACTTTTTCTTCTTCCTTAATTTTCATCATCTTCATTTGATTCTTTATTTGAATTGACAAAATCAGTCAAACCGTATCTGGGAGACATATCTCATGAGGTGGTGAGGGAAAATGATTTCCGGTACAACAATGCTCAAGTAATTGCACATAATGCGGGCAATAGGCTTCTCAATCAAATTTACCTTCCAAGCTCCTCAAGAATATCGTAATAGTCATACACGCTGCCTTGCTTGGTTTCTACGGGCTTGGGTGCATACTTCTTCCAGATATCTTCATCTGTAAAACCGTATCATGAAAGATTGTTTGAAAAAAACAACCAACAAAAATCCTGCAAATGAAATCTTAAGCTCATTGTAGTAGCAATCTTACCATGATGTAAAAGTATGCATAGAAAAAGTTAGTTTTGAGTTTTGTTTGTTTCCTTACACATAATCAGTTACTGTTTTCCAGTACATCTCATTATTATGCATATCATTATAATTATATTCATCATAAATATCACAATTATAACCATTATAATAATGATAATAATAATAATAATAATGATAATAATAATAATAATAATAATAATAATAATAATAATAATAATAATTATTATAATAATAATCGTAATAATAATAATAATCGTATTAATAATAATATCATTTCTTTCAACTTCAATACCGTTGACTCAGGAATATTCATTTGGTACGTTTTAGTCTGGTCCGAAGCAGAGGACTTTAGTTGCTGACCTACGTACCATCATTCTTGATTAGTTTCTTTCAGCAATAGGCTTCGTCATTGTCCAATTTCCCATTCATGATTGTAGCAGCACTAAAAAGCACCAATTAGTTGGATTCTGGCACTCTAGAAATAATTTATTATTCAATATCATAATGTCAAAACAGAAATAAACCATTTTGGGGAATGGGAAAGACCTCTACTCACAGAATTTGTCGTAATCATTGATCTTTGGTCCATCATATTTGCCTCTGACTTTGCGACCAAATTCATCTGTGGGCAATAAAATAATACACTGTATGAATGATGCAAATAACAAATCAAACATAATTGACACAGAAAAAAAAAAGATTTCAGAGATCAAGATCATCAGCAACAACAATGTCACCCGTTTCATCAATATGGATATTATTCCTCTTCATTCATTTCCTCTTTTCCTTGTATGATCCGGTTCCTCCTCCTTTATCTCCTTTTTGTTCTCATCTTTCAACTTCTTTTTTCCCCTTCTTCTTTTTAAAAATTTATCTTATCCTCCTCCTCCACCTTCTCCTTTGCCTCCACCTCTTCCTCTGCCCCAACCTCTTCCTCTCCTCCTCCCCTCCTCTTCCTCCACCTTCTCCACCACCACTCCTCCTCCTCTCCTCCTCCTCTTCCTCATCCTACTCCTCCTCTTTCTCCTCCTCCTCCTCCTCCTCTTCTCCTTTCCACCTCCTTCTTCAAGAGAATCAAATGGTATTATACAATAAGATTCAACTAACCTTCCGCTTGCTTCTTCTTCTTTTTGGCCTCTGGCTCGTCCGTCTTAATCGGAGCAGTAGGCTCGCAAGGATCACTGCGGCCGTAAAAGTTATCGGCAAACACTCTGAAGCAATATTCCTTGTTGGGACTCAAACCGGTCACATTGTGGAAGTTAAATCTGGAAATCAAATTTCAAAATAAGAAAATTAAAATAGAAACATGTTAAAAATAAAAATAATAAATAAATGTTAGTAATTGTTCCTTGGATCACAATCTTATCAAGATCTACTAGATACTTGTAGACTAGTTGCGGTTTTTATTTTTTAATTTTTTTTACAGCAATTCACATGTTAAGAGGAGAAAAGTTGTAGTCCTAAAAAAAAGGACGTAGGAGGATGTCCAGGGATGGTAAATCTTATTTTCTAGCAAACAAGACAAAGAAATAGAGTTTTTAGAGAAATATCCGTACCACTGATATGAGAAACCTTTAAGCTAATGCCCATTCAAAAAAAGATATTGTTAGACAATAACAAACAACAATTGAGTAAAAATCAGTAAAGAGAATATATGAAAAAGTATTCCGTTTCCTTAGATCTTATGAAATAAAAATTAAATGTTTCGTAACATAATCCTTCTCAATGAATAAAAAATACATATGGTTACAACACAAATAAATAAGCTGCTTATAGCCATGAACAGCTAAGTTATACCGTGTTGAGGCAACTCTGATCCAGTTGCCATTTGGCGGTTCTTGCCTCTCCACAACATATTCAGTGATGAAACTACCGCCATCATTAAGCGGTGGTTTCCATGACAACACGACAGAATCATCACGGATGTTTTCCACAACAGGGAATCTTGGACCATCTGGTCGGTCTGAAACCATTTAAATAAGAAATTGAAGAAATGGTATTTTAAAAATGAAATAACTTTAAGAAATATTATCAGCTTTTCATAAAAATGATAATTGTGTCATTGATTTAGAAAACAAACTTATCATTTACATAAAGCCAAATTGTTTTTCAAAAGCTGGAGACAAGCACCAGTTCTATGGGCCCCATAATCTCGAAAGAACTTCATTTTTACAGAACTGGTTCATCAATTCAACACCTACCATTGACTTGAACCTTCAGGACAGCAGAGTCTTGTCCAAGCTGATTTTCCAACTGCAGACGATACGGGCCGTCGTCCATTTTGCTTGCATCTTTGATGGTCAGTATAGCATGGCGGTCAGTGACTTCTACGTTAAATCTAAATGATAGGAAAAACGTCAAAATAACGCGACTCAGAAACAGTTTGACAAATCAATAATGAATAATGTGTATTGTAAATGAAGATCATAATACAATTCGTTCAGTAGAGCATAAACAGAACATTACAATTTTTCTATATAATGAAATGATTTCATAAAATAATTCATAAAGCTGTAAAAGCAAGAGTGAAAGGTAAATAAAAGACTCTGAAGAAATAACAAACAACCATTCCTGAACATGAAAAAATGAAACAAAACAAAAATTAAAAATCAATAAAGTAAAGAAATGGTGTTCTAATGATCTTCATTCCAAAATTATACGTAAACTATCTGTCCAAAAGTAACAAAATATTTCTCATAATGTACCTGGAGCCTCTCAATTCTTCACTGTCTCTGATCCATTTGACAGTTGGCTTTGGGTTGCCAGTGAATGGAATCTTCAGTGTAATGCTCTCGCCCTTTTCAAAGGTGCACACGTCGCGGAAACGTGGAGGAACATTGATCTTTGGAGTCGCTGCAAACAATTCAGGAAGGAAAAGAAAATTACGATATTTATGTCAAAGTAATGACATGTATTAAAAAAAAAAAGAGGAAAACTTTAAATCAAACTCTAAAAACATTATTAAAATAATGAATAGATATTTTTAATTTTCATAATGATCATAACCTTATCCTTGATTTGAAATCATTCTCAACAGATTCTAAGTATAATTATTTTAGAGAGCGCACAACAATATCATCACCATCATGACCATCAGCAACAAAGGCAAAAGAGTTGTAAACCTAAATTTGTCTCCCAACTACATGGAAATAACTATTCTTCAGCACATTAATTATTTCAAAGCCAAGGGTGTTGCCCCCGTTAGAGCCCGCATACATTTTGTCATAAACAATGGATTAAGATGTTTTCAGGATCAAAAGCAGGCAATGTCTAGCCTAAATATTAAATTTTGAGAGTTCCATTTCTTGTAAAAGTTCACTTGGATGCCCAGGGAACAACTATAAACAAGAGACCTAGATATATCTAATGATGATATATCGTTCACCAGTTTTGTAAATAGATTCAACCTCGACCTGCTATATTGATGAATTATCGTCTATTTTCACAAAAGTAGTTAAAAAAGCGTGTAACAACTTACATCTGATCTCCAGTTCAGAACGTGAGCTACGGCTTCCTCCCTTGTTGGTGGCTCTCACCGAGTACTCATCCGCATCCTCTCCATAAACGTCTTTGATGACCAAAATATATTTGTTACCCTCCGTGATAATTTCAAATTTATCATTATCATAGATCTCTCGACTGCCCTTGTACCTGAAATAGATCATTAAAACATAATTCATATTTTCATGCTGGAAATCTGTTAATTATTATAAGGCAGTGAGTGATTGGATAATATTATTTATATTTTGAATCAATGATTCAATAATGAGATTATCATATTGTGGAAAACATTTCTAAACCAGCATGAGTTTGAAAACCCCCTAAAATTAAAATATTTTCAACTAGGTATGTAATGAAAAAAGTCAATAAAAGTACGCAAAAGCAGAGCCGAGTATTAACAAAGAAATAGATAAGTCTTTAAAAACCATGTGATTTGAATATCGATTTTAATTTACCACTGGATGTCTGGTTTAGGATGTCCATTGACTTCGCACTCAAAGCGGGCACTCTTCCCTTCAACGGCTTGGATCTTCTTAAGCCCACTGGAAAATTCAGGGATCTCCGCAGCTGAGAGAAAAGGATATAATTTCTTTTAATGTATCGGTAGGGGAACAAAGAGGCAAGGGGTCATAATGAAGAAATAATTTGACAAGTACAAAGAAAAGAAGAGAAACAAATCAAGACCTCAGACAATCTATCCATGACTACCCCCACGTTATGCCTTTGGGAAAGACATTTTATACAATTTCTGCTACTTCCCTCAGTTATGACTGGTTTTCATTCCCTAAAGTAAAATGTAGTCATCATCATGATGATTATAATTATATCAATTCTTTGTACAATTGTAATATTATAGGATATTGTATTAGGCAATGGAATAAATATTATAAATGTCATTATAACACAAATTTCCCATTGGGATGAAATAAATAGTACAATTATTATATTCATTAATACAAAGCTATGCATGTTTACCATTTGGATCCTTAATCTTGACACTTTTAGAGGTCACTGAAGGCTTGCTCATTCCAGCCTCATTCTGAGCGAACACACGGAACTCATACTTCCTGTCCTCGATCAGATTTGAGATGTTGATCATGTTGGTCAGGATTGGCTGATTATTCACGCGTGACCAGTTTTCCGCTCCTTCCTCCCGTTTCTCCACCCAGTATCCCAGGATTTTACCGCCTCCGTCAGACTTTGGCTTGGCCCAGGTCAGGCTAACGAAGTCTCCGCCCACCTCTGTGACATCTAGCGTTCCAGGAGCATCAGGCGCGTCTGGAAATAAAAGCCAATCAGATGTGAGTTAAAGAAACTTAAAATTTATTCTTTTGTACCTAGTAGTAGCGTATGACGAAATCTACACCTCCACATTGAACTTGTCAATCCAAGCCTTGAGTTTGTCGTCACAGTTGTGAACTGTCTCGTACCCCCCTTCGAGTTTGGTTGTAGGCCAATTGAGGATGATGTGATCGGTTGCTTGCGATTCCCCATTTCACCGTGGACATACCTGATTCTGCATAAGTAAGTGAAAGTTAGGTAAAGTAAAGTAAAGGCCCCTAAGGCCCTCATAGAGCTTGTGCTTGTCACTAGTTTCTATTGTGAAGAAGCCAGTTTCTCACAGGTTTCTCTTTACCAAAACATAGTTGGTAACTGGGTGAGTAGGATACTGTGCTTTGTAATGCATTTTAACAAGTAAGACAATTTTGTGAGATGTATTGAAATCCATGGGTTGAAATGAATTGAATAGCATGGATTTCAATACATTTATCAGTTTAGTCTGTTAAACAGCTACTGCAACTATATAACAACAAAATCACCAACAGTGACAACAATAGCAACAAAACAGATAACAGCAACAACAGTGACAGAAACAATATCAGTGAAAACAATAAAAACCACAACAATGACAACAACAACACAAAAATAATGTCTGCAAATGACTGAAAGATACACAATAATTTCAAATCGAAGTTAATTTACCAAATTGCATCTTAGCTATAATCGGGTTCTCTGCTGTCAAGAAGTCCCCATTCCCATTTTCTGTCACAGCTGCGACACGGAATAAGTACTGAGCATTCTCATAAAGGCCCTGTACATCGATGGAAGTATCCTGAAAATCAGTCAAATGGATTCAAAAGTAAATAACACATTAATTTAGTTTACTGGGGTAATTGAAATTTCTTTGTCAAAATACAATATCAAAAGAACAAGTAGTGTCAGAAAACAGCTAGTCTTATTAAAGGTGATTTCTATAATGTATAATCAAGTATTTTGATCTTCTACATTTTTGTTAGATTTATAGAATTTCAACAGCAAACTTATAAAAAAAACAACTATTCAATTTTATATTATTAATCAAAATATCTAAAAACAGTCTTCAAGCTCTAACTCACATTATCGGTTTATATATCCAATGTTATTTCCCTTAAGGATTAAATGAACTCTTTCATCATCATTAATTGTCATGGACTTAAATTGCCGTAAAAATGGCAGCTCACCTTGCAGTGAGAAGAAACAGTGACCCAGTAAGGCTTGCCAACTTCCTGTCTTTCAATCAGGTAGCTGGTGATGCGACTGCCCCCGTCGTCTTTTGGGGCCTTCCAGGCCAGGCGGCAGGCACTCTTCGTGATGTCAGACACGGCCAAGGGGCCAGTTGGGGCACCGGGCGGGCCTGGGCAAGACAACAAAAGTGAAAGGTCAATAAAGTACTAAGGCTCCTTAACCCTCTTGGTGCGATGACCCACAATCCTGGGCAAGACAACAAAAGTGAAAGGTCAATAAAGTACTAAGGCTCCTTAACCCTCTTAGTGCGATGAGCCACGATCCTAGGCAAGACAACAAAAGTGAAAGGTCAATAAAGTACTAAGGCTCCTTAACCCTCTTAGTGCGATGAGCCACGATCCTAGGCAAGACATAAAAAGTAAAAGGTCAATAATAAAGTACTAAGGCTCCTTAACCCTCTTAGTGCGATGAGCCACGATCCTGGGCAAGACAAAAAAAGTGAAAGGTCAATAAAGTACTAAGGCTCCTTAACCCTCTTAGTGCGATGAGCCACGATCCTGGGCATGACAAAAAAAGTGAAAGGTCAATAAAGTACTAAGGCTCCTTAACCCTCTTAGTGAGATGAGCCACGATCCTGGCTTTCCCGACAGGACGCAATGAGCCACGATCGTGACTTTCGCAATAGTTTTGTGACATCAAGTTAAATTTTACACCACAATCTGGATGTGTTAAATAATTATAACTCAGCACTAAGAGGGTTAACACAACTTGACTCAGCAGTGAATTAGGGATGTGGTGCTGCACACTTTTCATAAAGCTTTCTCAAAAAGTACTTGACATTCTAAAGTTTTAAAAAACTGAAATGATTAGGCCTTTAATTATTGACTAATGATAAGATCAAATGACTTACTGACGACCTTGACATTGAAGGGTGCAGTGGCTGTGCCACTCTCGTTGCTGACCTCAATGGTGTATTTGCCAGAGTCTTCCTTCTCTGTGTCTGTTGGAGGAAACAAGACAAAAGATTCTAATTGAAAATCATGACTCAAGTGACACATGTAATCTTAAATGTGATGATGATGAAATACAAATGAAGTTAATCAGACAACAATACTAATATGACAATAATAGCTAAATATAATGAACAAATTTAATAGAGAAACAATGAAAGATTAACGGTCAATAGCTACAAGATAGCCAAAAACCTAAAATCTAATATTATTAAAAATATAAAAACACTTCCTGCTCAAAGTTTCCTCCGAGAAGAAATTCAATTTCAGAAAGACAATCTCACCTTTGACAGTCAGGGTAACAAAGTCATCGAAAGCAGAGATCTTGATGCGACCTCCTTCCTTCACCTCCTTGCCATTCTTCTTAACCTTTATGTCGAAAGGACCTGTTCCACTGAATGGAAGTTTGACCTTGAACTGGTCCCCAGCGTCCACCTTTTGGTCACGGAGCTCCTTCTCCAGCCTCGGTGGAGCTTCACAGCAAATTAAAAAAAAGCAATAATTTCAATTTCAATTCCAATTTCAATGTTCTTTCTTTATCCCTGAGGGGCTATTATAAACAGTACAATACATTTATATAGTTATATAGTTATACAGTTATACAGTTTACATATATGTCATCATTATTTAAAGGATAATATTTATCAATACATACTTAGATCGACACAAAACAATAGAACAATTACTAAAGAATTAGATCCCAAAATATAATCAAATCCAAATAATTTATATTTGTCAGTATCATTGTTCAAGGGATATTTTATAGATACGTATATATTTAAATAGAGCAATAGAATAATAACACTGATAAATTTAGATCAGGTATCTTGCTGCTTTCAATGCCTTCCGAAGGCTGCTTTATAGCGCATAACAATAAAAACAACAGTAGCAATGAAAATAATCTTGTTATCTTTTAGCTTTTTTTCCCTTCAAGGTCACAAAATAATAATCAATCATTGACTCTATCATGACAACATGAATAAAAGATGTTCAAACGTATGCTGATTGTATGAGTCCATATTTGACTCACCAAGAACAGATAAGTTTGCAGAGCATCGGTCCCGACCAAGAGCATTTTTCACCTCACAGGTTATTTCCCCTGCATCTTTCTCATGGATGTCGCTGATGATCAGCGTGTAGATATCTCCATCAACCTTGACACGATTACGCCCAGAAGTGCTGATTTCCATTCCATTGCGATACCTGTTTCAAAAACCAGACATAGAAACTGAATTGCTTATTATGCGTTATGGAAGGCTCATGATAGTTGAGTTTGGGTTTAGGTCGTATCAATATTTTTTGCATAAATGCAGCTCCTTAAAATGGTAGAAAGTACTTCAAATTTTAGTCAGATTCATAAATATTTCATTTTTCTGAATAAGAGTTGGCTTGCAGGAATAAGACAATATATAAATTATATAGATAGAACTTATCTTGACTCACAAGCCCTTGGCTACAATTATTATTATTATATAATGAATATGATTATTATCATTATTATTATTATCATCATCAACATCCTCCTCTTCCTCTTTCTTTTTCTCATAGTTATCATCATCATATTCTTATCATTACTAATACTTAATAATAGTTCTATATCGTACCAAGACACTTCAGGTGCAGGTGTTCCAGAAATCTCTACGCTCAGATGAGCATCGCCCCCAATAGCGGCCTTGGTGTTTTGCAGCTTTTTGTTGAAATCTGGAGCACTGCCGACTGATAATAATAATAATAACAATCATAAAAATCATAATAATAATAATAATAATAATGATAGTAACAATAATAATAACAATGATGTTGATGATGATGATG
>JAUEKV010397239.1:0-10030 GCA_031833985.1 Ancula gibbosa
GTTTTGTCTCGGGTGGGAAATATTGGAATTGATGGATAGTGGCACAATAAGGGGCCACCTTATCACAGTCTTTAATAATGTTTGTTATCTTAATTGTATTAAAACACACGCAATCTGAAACACTGCATAGGTGTATTTCGGTTCCTGTTGACCTGGATCCTGTAAGTAGTGTAAGTTGAAAGGTCAATTTTTCTTTGTAAAGTGAAAATGACAATAAAGAATGCCGATACGCGAGATGTTAGGCCTAGGCCTATCATACTTTTCGTTTCAGTCAACACTCTAACAATCACTCAATTTAATAAACTGTTTTGTTTGATTCTTCATAATCACTCGGCAATATTATCACAAAACATTCACACCTTGGCGGTGGCAATTTGGACATCACTCAGTCCTGGCGGTGGCAATCGATCATGCGCAATTGCCACCGCCAGTCCACCGCCAGTTCGGTAACTGGTCAACTGGCGGTGGTAATTGCGCATGGTCAATTGTCGCCGCCTGGCGGTGGTAATTGACACTACCATTATTATTAGTCTAGTAGGCCCCTAGATTCTAGATAGATCTACTCTAGTTTCTAGATCTAGAATCTAGTTAGATTGGTAATAAGCTGTTCCCAATTATCAATTATCACCTGTTCAAGTGTTCCTAATTATCATCGGCCATCTTGAAATCACCGATTTGATCACTATAAACTGCTTCACAGTAGCAATTCAGATCAGCCTAATCTTAGGCTAAGCCTTAAAAGGATGCAGTTTGACAAGGTCGATGACCTAAATACTGCACTTACCCATGGTCACCTGCGGTTCTGTCTTTTTTGCGGTCACCACTGCGGTTCTGTCTTACCTTAGATGAAAGGGATATTACATGAAAAATGGAGTTGTTTGTGACGTTTTTCGCACCATCGGCGATTGTGCGTTATCACCCTCATTGGTGACGATGGTTGTCATGCCATACAAGGAGTGATGAAGTAAATTGTCATGCTACAAACTTGACAAGGGATATTCAACATTGTTGTATATAGACATGGGAAATGGATGGGATAATGAAGTTTAATTATCAGAATTGTATCTTCTATCTGCTAATTTCTCCAGTAACAGCAAATTAGTTTTATTTATTAATATTTGTAGAAAATGGAAACAGTATAATTTATTGCTTCCGGACTTCTTTTTTAAAATTATTAATCGTGACCACTTTTCTGTAGGGTTGATGAGTTCAATTAAGATTTCCCTGTTAATTTTTTCCCTGTTAATTTTTTCCCCGTTAATTTTTTCCCCTTAGAATCCACTCCAACGGATGGCTTTGGTATGGGAAATGGGGATGCCATCAGTGAGAGAAAACGGAAGCGTAGAAGTCGATGGAACACTGACAATGATGATAAGACAGTCATCCCTGGCATGCCAACAGTCATCCCCTCAAATCTGTCAGAGTCACAACAGCGACAATATGTTGGTATGTTCAGTGTTCTAGTTCTATATGGCTATGTTATTTTTTAATGGACAATTATTCAATGACATTATACTAATGATTGAAATCTTCACATGTCTTACAATACAATGATGATTATAATTGAATACATTATATTATATGATATGGCTTTAATGTGTTATTGTTATGATGCTGTTCACAGGGATTTAATCTCTATCTTTTGAGATTTCATTGTATTGATTTTCATATATGTATATATATACATGTAATACGACTATTATCATGTCAATTTTTCCCAAATGTAAAACTTAGCAATTGATGAAATATAAAAATGGGAATTTAATTAATGATTACTTTACTTTTTTCTCCTTTAACTTGCCTTGGTTCCAAGCGCAATCATTTAATGTAATGCCTAGTCATAGCAATTTTGTATCGCTACTTTTATGCAGGATGTGGTTGATTTTTGTATGTTCTTTCAACGCAAATATAATTCTCTTGCTTAATAGGATGAAATTAATATTTCCTTATTAGTATATTAATAGAATCTGTCTGATTTTATGCATGTTTGACCTTGACTATAATGCAGTCCATCTGCTTTTTTTTGCTTTTTTTTCCCCCTTTATATTGATGGCAAGCCGAGTATACAATAGTATTAAGCCTCTTGTTATAATCTTTCTGCACTTGTTAACCACTTTTATTGCAGTTCATCTTCAAATTGAGGAAATTAGCCGTAAGCTGAGAACCGGTGAACTGGGCATCCCTTCTAATCCAGAGCAAAGGTTTGCCGGTGCCTGCCAGGCCATTTTGATCATGACCCTTGATTTGATCTTAACTGCTGCCTTGTTTATATGCATAGTACAGCATTCAGCAAGTCTATTATAATCATTACATCTGCTATTCTTTGGTTGGTTCATAAAAAAAGTATTGGTATTGCTGGTGATTCATGCTTATACATTTGATTTGAAGTGTCTCCATATATAAGATTGTCTTTTCAAATGTATCATGAATCAGACCTTTATTTTGTGAAACTCTGACCTAGAGCCACATGAGTACTTTTAGTTGTTGATTGTCTTTCGCAATCTCCCATGAATGGAGAGGCATCTTAAAAACATGGGTTTTATCTTCATGGTAGCGCCTTGTCATGAACAATTTGAACGATTGTTTCAACTACTTATTTTTATCAAATGCGTGCTGTTTTGCACGCAATTTGATTTGTGGTCTGTTCCAAGGAATTATGACTTCCGATTTTGCATAAATATGCCTAGAAGCTACATTTTGGGCTCAGCAAGAATCCATCACTGCTGTGGTCCACCAGATCTTTCCTTTTTGCCTCTTCCTGGTCTGATATCAGTTTTATCTTTAATTGACATGGCTCTATATTTCAGACAGATCTGAATGTTTGTGTAAATAATCTAATCTTAGATCTGACACATAAACATTGCCAAATTTTATGATCAACTTATAATGACTTTCTGTAGTCTTCTAAGGAAAGAAACTGAAGAGTCATTTTAGCATGAATATACTGTTATTGGTTGTAGTAACGTTCACTAGGAACGCTCCCAGAGTTCTTCCCTTTTCCCGTAATGTTTGTAGCATTGATTCGACTCTTTTGTTCTTAGGGTTGTATGAACCCAGATTATAGTTCTACATCTACGGTTTATCACTATAGATTCTCAGTTTCAAGCACCTTTTCAAAATGCCTTCAATGGGACAACTGTTGGGGTTGCTCTAATAGTTTTGAAGTGCAGTCTCTGGATAAAAGAAAGGCATTTTTATCTATCAAAAACTACTTGAGAGAAGTCGTAAGATGATAGTGAATATGATTATCCAGAATTATCTAGAACTAAAAGAACTAGTGGGGAGGGGGCATGGTCGCAGCGAGTTGTGCAAAAAATATGCCCCCCACCAAAAAGTCTAATTTGGTGTTATGAAAACTGAAATGCTTTTCATTGTTGGACTGACTGCCACACTTTCTAATCACCAATGGCCTACCGTTAGGATATACGGGAGTGCCTGAAGGTTTGTCACTTTTCTCTTTCTGTTGTTTTTTGTACGGTAAGTCTAAAATCTAACCAGACAATTCCCATTCTTGTGAAACTTCTATTCTCTTATCCTCCTACTGTCCGGGTTGTTATAATATTTTACTTCATGTATTCACTGGAGTGTTGTTATGCTATGTCTTTGGGTAAGAATTTATCTTGCTAACTATAAGTGATAATAAAGTGGATTAGATTGAACACTTCCTATTGACTGTGACATGGCTAGATCTATATATGTCCAGCTCATTATTAACCTTGTGTAGAGTAGAGCAGAAAATGAATTCTGGCCAATATGAATTATTCATTATAAAAAAGAGATTTGGTGGAGTCTTTCACAGGAGTTTCAGAAATTTGTTAAAAGATCATTTTTTTTCTAAATCCCATACTGGTATTTTGTAAGAAAGTGCATAGTATAGAACTAGGATAAGATTTGATAAGTTACGTGCTACATAATCAATCCTAAGATGGGACTAACTTGAAGTCATCTTTTCAAGGTAAGTCTTTTTAATAGTTCTTTTTTTAGATTGACATCGCATATTCCTCACAACCTTGAATTGCAGCTTAACATTTTACTTTGCTAAAATATTGTGAATACGGTTTAATTTTTATCTTTTACCTTTTTGGGGCTCTTTTTTTTCTAATAATTGAGGGAAGACTAGAAAGAAGACTGATGATAATTATCATGATTTATACTTTTCTTCACTGTTGAGTTAAATCTAGCTAGATCTATGATTACTGTTTGCAAATTTTCACCATTTTAAGTACCGTACAAAGCAGATCTGCTGATTATCATGCATGTATTTTATGCACAAACCATACTTTATAGATTATTCTCCTCGTCAACAAAAATTAGGAATTTAAATTTGTTAGAATTAAATCTTTCAATTTCCAACTAGTTTCCCGAAACCGCTGCACAAGTTTAAAAGATTTCTTTTTCATTTGTCTGGTTCAATTTCAATCCCATCCGGCTTAATTGATAGGCTTAACATAATTTTAAAAGGCAGTTTTTTGGGGGGGTAGTTGATTTTCTCTAAGTATTTGTATGACATGTATTAAATATACTTTATGTTGTTAAAATAGTTTAACGATTATGTGTTGTTATGTTAATGCAGTATGAATGTCTTAAACGTAACAGCCTTCTCTACCTGCAGCCGATCATATTCCATAATCTAATCATTCCTTTTTAAAGGGTTTCAAGTAATTCTTGGCATCATTCATTCCTCATTGCTCTCAGATTTAACGCAATGTGTTGACATTTTCCTTTACGACAGGTTAGGTCTGGGGTATAGAGGGAGAGACCTACAACTTTAATTGAGACATAAGACTGCTGATTATAGCATGACTTTCACGTCCACAGGGCTAATACTTTTTTTTTTTTAAACCCTACATCTTCACTTTCCAGAGAATGAGGCATTCATAATTCAACAAGTTTTTTCCTCCCCTGTGATTGTTTAGATTTGTTGTGTTTGGTAGATTTTTTTTCTTTTGGGATGGAGGGGGTACTTGATTTGGGTTTTTTACACTCTAAATATTTTACTAAATTATAACTTATCTAGCCCGTTAATTCCTCACAGAATGTTACTCTGCATAAAGTTAGCAACTGATTTGTCAAATTAATTTTATTTTGAATATAAACATTTTGGTATTTTTTTCTAAATTCATGATTATACTGGTACTAGATGATTTTATGAAAGGATGAAAAAACTAAATCCAATGGCTAGATAAAAAGATTTATACTAGGCGATATTTGAAAACTGATGTTATGTATTCAAAAAGGTTTATATATAGCATTTTCACACGAGAACACAATAAAAGCTTTGCGTTGTGCTATTATTGATTAAGGCTTGATAGAAAAATCCAGCAAGTACTTTCTAATCAAGTACACCTACGACATTTGTGAAGGAAAATTTAGATTCATCCGAAATATTGCCTCATAATTTTTGTTTGAAAAGACAAATAGGCAATACTTGAAATAAATAACTTGCGCCTCTTAAAAATGATTATCTTTATACTTTGGTTATAGTGGTGATTAGTTTTGAATTTACATTGTTCGTTTACATGTTGTCTTATGTACTTAGTCTTTTGGTTGGAGGGAGGGTGTTTTCGTTGGTTCCTTTTTGGTCTTTGTGTGTATTTGTCAATTGTATTTCAACTGGTCAACATTCTATCACAGTCCTTGATATTCTTTTCATCTTTTTTTATTTTATCAGATCTCCATCTCCTGAACCCATTTATAACAATGAGGGCAAACGTCTGAACACACGTGAATATCGAACACGTAAGAAGTTGGAGGAAGAGAGGCACAGATGTATCCAAGAAGCTTTAAAGCTGAATCCTGAATTTAAGCCGCCAAGTGATTACAAGTAAGAAATGAGGGTACATCAGTCAGGAACATCTGTTGTAAATCTACATAGATCACAATGGCATAGTTTTGGAGTAGTGAGTGAAATTAATTAACTCAAATTATTTTTAACATGTCAAAACACCATGGTCAAGATGTTTTATTTTAAGGAATATATTTTCATTATCAAAAGTATTGATAAGTTCAGTACACATTTTAGTTAGTTGATTTTTTTAATCCACATCCATTTTTGCGGTTACTTTTTTGTGATATTCATGAATTGGTGATGTCATTAGAAATGCTTCTTGTGTTGGTAACGATATTATTATTTTTGTGTCCACAGGCCGCCCGTGGTGCGTGTCAATGATAAGGTGATGATTCCCCAAGAAGAACACCCGGACATTAATTTTGTTGGACTTCTTATTGGCCCCAGAGGCAACACCCTGAAGACCATGGAAAAAGATGTTAGTAAACTTTGGCTATTTTTTGGCAAACATTTTCAATGTAAATTTGATAATCTCAAATTTTCATAAGTGGTGATTTCAAATGCAGATTTTCTCAATCTCTTTAATTTGTTACAACCCTTCAAATTCTACTTCCACCCCTATAAGATTCATCCTCTGGCTTTGAATGTATGCGTATAATACTATGCTACATACTGTTACTTACTTTACATTGTGTTATGTTCTTTCTTTAAAATATGGAACCATACACATACTGCTGTGAATTTATTATTGAATTGTGCTGCATGGGGCAGAAAATGACAATGTAAGCTCCTGTGGTTTTGCAAAGCTCAAAAGGTGAGTCTCATTTTGCTCTGAAAAGTTTGCAGTTTTAGGTCTACACTTTCTTTGATAATTGTCAATTATTATTAAGATTTCCTTGTTAAAGTCATCTTCCTTTATGTATTGCTCTGACAGACAGGAGCTAAGATCATCATCAGGGGGAAAGGGTCTGTCAAAGATGGCAAAATTGGACGCAAAGATGGGCAACCACTTCCTGGTGAAGATGAACCTTTGCATGCATATGTCACAGCCAATAACCCTGAGAATGTGAAAAAGGCTGTTGAAAAGGTAAGAGATGTGAAACCATTGTCACAGTGTCTATTTTGAACTCAATTGTTTCTTACATCAGTACAGATAAGTACATTGTTAATATTATACATGGAATATATGTTTTGATGCTATGAACCCATTATAAACGCAAAAAAACAAATTATCAATTTTTATATTTTTGTAAATTGAAAAGTATAGAAAGATGAATCACTTGTTTTGATAAAGATGTGTCTGATGATTCAGATGATTCAGTCCAAAACGATGTAAATCAATTTTTAGGAAATAATGCTCATTCACAGAATATGTAATCACATTTGTCATCTCTAGTATTTTTGATTTATAGTCATTTTTTCTATTTAAAATCTGACAACTGATTCCCTTCCTGTGTTTCTTTAGATCAAAGAGATCATCAAACAGGGAATTGAGGTTCCTGAGGCTCAAAATGACTTGCGCAGACAGCAGCTTCGAGAATTGGCTCTGCTCAATGGAACACTACGTGAAAATGATGGTCTTGCGTAAGTAAAAGATAAATTCTTATGGTACTAGTATTGATACCCTGTTGATTTGGGTGGATCAGAACGAGTCGCGCATGATCACCAAATTGAACAAAGTCCTAGGAAGGGTTAGTGACAGTGGTCTCCCGTTGCCTTCTGTCATTGTTAGTATTACAATTTTTCACACATTTAACACATTCAACACACTGATTATTTATGGAGTTGGTAACATTATCTACTGTCAAAGTTGGAAGGGGGCGGGGTTCAAATTGAGAGGTGACACACTTTGATAAATCTGTTTTTATGACTGTTAGGGTCGAGGAAGGCCTATGGAGAGGCATGTGGCTATTTTGGGCCGTTGTCAGTGGACGATGACCAGTGATAACATGGATCTTACGATGTTTACGCCTGCCACTGCGATGGTGGTGAGGTTTGTGCCAGCAATGACAATGTGTCGTAGTGAACACAATTCTGTTCATGACAATGATGGTTAAAATCATAGAAGTTAAAATGGCTTGGTGGTAAAAGTAGTTATACTCCATTTAAAAAATTAGAATTTCACAATAATCCACTGTTTAAAATGAATAAAAACGTAATAAGAATGAAGAGGAAGCACGGCTTATCAAAATGTGATAAAAATCCGAACGAATGATACAATATTTCCACTAACAAAATTAAGAGAATAAAATTTTACTGGAGCGATACAAAAACACAGATGCCTCCTAGGCGTGTACTTCTAGATACGAATGAAGTGATACCGTCTTTAAAATGTATGACTAACCACTGGTCTGAAACGACATCACGTCAACTTAGGTTGTTTTTCAAAAATCTGTATCTTCGGAACGGGCGAAGATAATAGAGATCGGAAAACGAAAGTAGAACTATCCCACTATTCATAGCACTCTTCTGTGTGCGTGTATAACAGCGGTAAAATGACGTGATACCGTATTTAAGATATATGTATGACAGTGGGGGCGATGGCAGGCGATCTGAGATAATCCCATAACGGATGACGTGGGGCGTTACGCCAAATTAAATTATTGGTTAAAATGTATGTATGACTAATCACTGGACTAAACAGACGTCACGGGCACTTTGGTGATTTTCAAAAGTCCGTAACTTCGGAGATTTTCAAAAGTCTATAACTTCGGAACAGGTGAAGAGATCGGAAAACGGAAGTAGAACTATCCAACTATCAATAGCACTCTTCTCTGTTTGTTTAACTGTGGTAAAATGATGTGATACCGTATTTAAAATACATGTATGACCACTAGACTGGGCGGGCGAAAGCCAGCGATCTGGGATAATTCCATAACGGCCAATTTGGCAAATTATTGGTTAACCAGGTATTTTAAAAACTACTAGATGTATGCAGGATTTGAACATAAAACCATTTGATCATGCGTTGTATAACACTACTAACCACTGTGCTAAAGCATCTTCTTCTTGTTTCATTCCTGTAAAAAATCAAATCTACCTTTTGCTGTCAATATTCTCATTCCTGTGACGGTAATGTTTTATATTAATAAATGCTTCTCGTCTTCTTCAGGAAACTTCGCCAAATGGCTGAAAGCCAGACCATCGTCACAAACACAATTATTTGTACTATTTGTGGTGGCACAGGCCATATTGCTCAAGATTGTAAACAGAAACGGTGAGATTGTGAATTTGATCATTATAAAGTATGCACTGGCTGTTGTAATAATTCTAGCACAGCTATCAATAGTTCGAATCATTTTGTTGATACAATTGATATTTATTGATTTATTTTTGTTTGCTTTTTCACCTTGTGTCAAAGAAAAATAGATAAATTAAGAACAATGCGTTAGCTTTTTTAAATTTGCATTTTGTTCAAATTATAATCGTTTGTTCTTTTATTGATTAGACCCGGAGACTTTAGAATGCAGCAAATGCAGAACCCTGCAGACAGGGCCAAGATGGACAGTGAGGTAAGTGTGGGTTTTCTCATTACTCCAAGACTAATTGTCCCCAGCCTGCACCCAGCTCCACATTTTTTATGGCGTATATTTTCATGCGTCATGCTTAATGGCACTTACAATGTTATAAATTGGCAAAATGTTATTATTCTTTGTGAGTGCAATAGATATTATGTTGGGGGACAATGCTGTTGTGTTGGATCTAAGCCTTGAGGAGAATTCAGATTACTACCCCATGCTCTCTATGGCGAGGAAAAAACTTTTTCTTTTCTTCCGACAGCATGTGCTCCATGAGAAAACATTACACCATTTTGCTCTTGGGATTACACCGTTATCGTTTTTGGGGGTTGGCCCATGCTGTAGGAAATAAGATAAATACTTAAGATATACAATCTCACCCATTGCAGACCTACCACCTTTTACGATTTTAGCGCAATCGTTACGGTTATTTTCCGTTTTACGGTTGGCGCTGTCTATTTTGCGTTTTCAGTTCCCGCTACCCCATATCCTGTCGATCTTCCACTTATTGGGGTAAAATTCAATCTAAATCCACCTTTTTATGCACCTTTTTCGTGTAGTTGCGCAAAATGATAGCAAGTCATAGGTTGGGATTATGTTGCCGCTATCAATAGTAGTACATTATGAACGGGAATATGTCTCCCTTGTTTGTACCCGGTCAACATAAGAAGTCTCCCTTGCAGGCACATTTGAAAATGTATGTGCCAGGCTTATCTTAACAACA
>JAUEKV010397348.1:0-5000 GCA_031833985.1 Ancula gibbosa
GACAGAACACAGTGGAGAGCTGATATAGATGCCTTATGTGCCTCATGGCACAGAGAGATTTAAGGTTAAGGTAAGGAACCAGTACCTTCCATAGAGGTAATTTGAAAAATCTCAACTATAATTTATAAAATATTTGTCTTGATACCAGAATAAGATCTTTTGACATTTCATAATATGATATATTATGTATATATAAATATAGAGCCTCTGGGACAAAATCTCAATGCTATGCAAAGAGCCTAATGATTATCCTTTCGTGGTCACATGGTTGATGAGCTTCGGTCCAGCAGATCCCTTTGTTTACATCGCTTTCCTGGACTCATCTTACTCTAGACCAAAGAATGGGGAAATGTAGAGCCATTCATTGACACGATTTCCCAAGTTTACCAGTTCGGCCATCTTGGTAATTTGTTTACGCATCCATCACGACTATTTTAACGACCTAGATAATCCTTATTTTCATGATAAGCTTTACACATCTCGATCAAGATACAACATCTTTAATTTGACTAGATTCATCTTGTCTAGATCTAGATCAAGGCTGATTCAAGTCCGAGATCAGATTAGGAATTATCTACTCAATTATCTTAAAACTTCGACTAGATTAAGATTTGGTTGGATAGGTTGTGTCAGTGGTGTTTGAGCAAATCACAATTGCCAAGGTCATATGCTTCAATCTTAGTTTAAAACAGAATCAATATAATTTTATTGGAGTGCGTAGGAAGGGCGAGAGAGAAGCGTTGGTGATAATTATACAATTTGCTCATAATAAAATGCAATGTAATTGCCTCCACCATACAGCAAAACTGATGATAAGGATGGTAATGGTAGGCTGTAACATAATGATGCCGTTATGACTAAGACAGGAAGCTAGGGAAGGGGTTCTTCATTGGTGTTCTTGAACCACTCACAATATCAACAGTATATAACCAGGACTACTTTAATTCTTCAAAATTCATTAACAATTAGACGATCGTTTCATAATATATTTCTCTTGACAAGAAGTAATGAAGTGATAAAGATGGGTGATTAAACAAATGAATCTTTATGGCATGTTAATGGTGAACACCACAGTCTGAAAGTGAGAACTATCTGGACTATAAACTCTTGAGAAGTTGAACTGACGGTGACGAAATCAATAACCCGATATAAGAAATGAAATCTCCAACGCTGAATAAGTGGCGTGATATTGTTACGCCTAACGGGTGGATAGTACGTCACTTTTGACAGTTAGAAATATCGTTACGTTTCCGGTAGGGACGATTACTATTGTTTTAATTTAGGGAATGACTTTTATATATAGAGTTAGGAATTTTAGGCGATACTCTTGATCTTGGGCCGGTTATGATTAGTTTAGCTGGTCTGGGACAGAATTGATTCAGTCTAATTGGATATGGAACCACTTGGAGCAGACGTGGAATTAGCTGAGCAGTAGCCCTTAGGGGTGAATCGTGAACAGGTATTCTGTATTTTCGTGAGAATGGGCGAGCTTCTGATTTAGATATCTGGATCTATTGGGTAAAAAGCATGAAAGCAGTAGCGTCCCTGTGTCTATCATTTATATTAATCATGAATAGAATAATTGAATTTCCTTTAATGTTACCATTGTGATTCAAACATGTGATATTGATGGTCGGATAGATCCATTTAATCAATGTATGTTCTCTTACCGTCTTGAGTTTCCATTCTTTTGATTTATACATTGGTGTGATAGTGTGAAGCTTTTGTATATTTACAGATGACATTAAAATAATTATAATTAAATTGATTTGAACCGGCCAGGCAAGGTTAGATCTAGGTTGGACCTTCCAGTTGGGCAGAAAGCTACAACATCAAAAGGTTAACAACAATATAAGTGCACTTAAAGTTGCAGCGGTGGCAATTTTATTTTTGCAAACTACCCCCATCGTGGCGGTGGCAACTGACACAACCATATAGCATGGTATTAAAATGGATAACCTGAGTTATCGACCACTTATATAACCTATTATGATTAGCCTTCATCTTTTGATCTTAGATTAGAAATTATGATTTGCTCTATTGATCTGTTTGATCTGTGATTTATGGAAGATAAACAAATCAAGAAGGGGCGCAAAAAATGGCCCATTATCCAGGGCCATTCATAACCCAGAGAAGTAGATCTACATATACCTCTATATAAAAAAATATATATATTATACTTTACTTACTTTACTTTACTTTGCTGATCCCCAACTGCTGGACTATAATGGTCCTTTTTCAGCAGTTAATGCCATTTGGTGGATTATATAGATCTATATATAGGCCTATATGTAGAAAAATCTAGAGTTTATCTTAGCCTATTATTTCAAGATCCAGAATTAAAATAGATTCAAGTAGATCTACACCAAAACAAGTCACCTATTACCATGGACACATAGGCCTACTTGTTGATGTTGAGATTCAATCACTTGATTGATCATTTGTTGTGGTAAAAGTAAAAGAGTCATTCAGGGGAAAATAACTTAAAAATTGCTTTATTACCTGATACGAAAACACAAATCCTTTCCTTTAACTTGTCTGCTGGAGAAAACAGTTGACTGTTGATGAATTTATTTCATCTAATCTAGGGTCTAACTAGAAATCTAGATCTAACTAAAAGTAGATTGTTTGAGATACCCTACCTACGCCGCTGGCTACACCTACACATACTCATACATTCACTACTTCAGAGCGCAGTACTACTAGAACAATAATATACGTCTATTTACAGTGTATCCAGGATGACCAGTGTGTTTTTATGTGATCCTTCCCTTGAACCTACTCGGACACATCCTGTGTAGGGTACATAAAGCGGTCACGCTTGAAAGACAGAATTAAACAGGGACATTTCCCAGTTACGCTTCGACGGGGAATAACTGACGTCACCATTAGCAACAATAAATAGAGGCCAGGCATGTCGTATAAAACATAGTCTCATATTAGCCTAGCGAAACGAAATATACTAAGAGGGTTTGCGAATCACCAAATATTACATAATTATGAATGAATTATTCGTTATATCCTTGGATACACGGATACACATCCTAAACAACACATTTATCAAATGATTATTATTGTTGGTGATGGATTAAATCTAGATATGGGAATAAATTGGTTCATCAAAGTCATGAATGTAGACTTAAGTCCGTAAAATCAGATTCTACGGTCCTTTTAAGGCTCTTGAAAAATTAAGATTTGGTTATAAAAGTAAACATTCCTAGATCTTGATTATAGATCTCTCTAGATTTAATATTTAAAAAGAACTGTCATTATGATAGAATTCAAATGATGTAGATCTTTAGTGGACCGAATTATATTTATTGTTGTGGTCTATAATATATTCTATAGATTCAAAATTTAGATTCTATGTAAAAAATATTTTATTTGTGGATTTATAACAACTTATTCATTTATTCGCCCTTATTTCCTTTTATTCATGTAGTAGGCCACATACACAACATTGTAATGTGTTGATATAGTCCATCGATATGTATCACTATTCATTTGTTGTGGATTCTTGATTCTGGTGTTTTACTTTAATAGTCGTTGTCAAGGCTGTGCGTAATAATATGATCATGTCCGTATCTTTTTGTGTGACGTTTCAAGAAAATGATATAATAATTTAATTTAATGGTTGGTGTGATATCATAATTCATGATGTAAGCGTGTAGAATCTAATACTAATCTTATTTTCTCGTTTTTTCCTCAAGTAGGATACGTTTTTATACGTATTATCAATTAATTAATTTTAATCTGCGCTAGAGTGCTAACAAATTGGAACCGTTGTTTTCGGGAGTGCTTTAGGGCGTATAGTGAACTTGATCTGGGATGTATTCATTAGTTATTCCCCTTGTATGTAAAGGATGATTATTATTTTCTTCTTTCAAACTCTAAATTTAAATAAAAGTAGAAAATAACGCCAAAAGTATCAACAACAAATATAACGACAAGGGTGATATTATTTTTAATAACAAATGGAAAAATCGTTATAATAGCACCAGCAACCATAACAACGATGACAACGACGAAAGGAACAGCGACGACAACAAGGATGGTAAAAAGAACAGTGAAGGCAACAACACCGACGATGACTACAACGCCAACACACTCGTGGTTCAACCCAATACATCGTCATCACCGATGTCATTGCTATTACTGTTGTTCAGATGGGATTTGCGTTGTGGTTGTTGTTGCTGCTGCTGTCGCCCCGTCTACTCCTGTTGTCGTCGCTGTCTCTACTGCTCCTGTTCTTTGTTGTTTTTGCTGCTGCTTTCGCCGCTTCTGCTCCTGTTGCGTTGCTATCTCTACTGCTTCTGTTCTTTGTTGTTGTTGTTGCTGCTTCTTCTGCTCCTATTCCTATTGTCATTGCTGTATCTACAGTCCTCTTTTTGTTTTGATTTTTGTTTTGTTTTTTGTAGTTTTTTGTTTTGTTTTGTTTTTGTTGTTTTGGGTTGGGTGTTGTTTGGGGTTGGGTTTTTTTTTGGGGGGGTGATTTGGGGGGGGGGGGGTGGGGTGTTATTGCTGCTGCTGTCCTCTGCTTCAGTTCATGTTGGTGTTGCTGTCTCTATTGCTCCTGATGTTGATGATAATGATTGTGTTGTTGCCGTCATCATGAAATCTATTTAAACTATTTTCATCGGGCAATGCTCAACTTGCGTTTAATTGTTACAAACTAAACTATTTACGGTATTCTAGACAATGAATGCATCCATGGCAGTTGCTATCAGTGATCGATGCATTAATTCTGAATTAATTTTCATTAAAAGAAACAACTGAATTGTTAAAGTCGACCCAATTACCAGAAACTAAATCCAATGTGTTTTTTATTTCGATTAGTTCGGCGAATAGTTCAGAGGAAGACCAATAACAACACTACCCACAACACTGACTAGAGACATAATACGCCTTCCCAATGCAACAACTTTATAATCTGCTGATAAAGCCCCTTGTGTATCCAACATCTACGGCACAGGTCAGGAAAATAATATGGATGAAACTCT
>JAUEKV010397348.1:7500-10026 GCA_031833985.1 Ancula gibbosa
TAAGAATGAATGTTTGTCTGTATTGCATGTTGCTTGTGTTATTGACATCATGTTTGAGTGTCTTTGCGGTCGCGAGTTGAAGTGAATGAGGTCGTTGGTATGTACGGCCACGCGTTCGTGTATGACATTGTGAAGGAATGTCAGGCGTTGGTCCCGTCGACGCTCTTTCAGCGGCCTCCAATGGAGTTCTCTGGTCATTTCTGTGACGCTACTGTTCCATTCATAATTGCCACACACAAAACGCGCAGCGCGCCTCTGTACTTCTCTAGCTCTCCAATGTCCTTTTGTGTATGAGGGTCCCAAATGATGCAGCCATATTCCAAAACGGGACGAACCAGGGAGATGTATGCTTGTTCCTTGATGGTCCTAGAACATTTCTTTTGGTTTCTTCTTACAACTCCAAGAATTCGGTTTGCTTGGTTGCAAACGTTGTGTATGTGTGTTGACCATTTTAAGTTATGACTGATGTTGATTCCTAGATATGGGTTGTCTTGTACTTGTTGTAAAATATGGTTGTTTAGTGCATATTTGTATGAGGAAGGCAATCAGCAGCGGTGCAATGACATTGTGTAACATATCGTTCCATTAAATCTCATTCCCCAGTTGTCTGCCCATCCTTGCATGAAATCAAATCCTCTTGAAATTTCACGTGGTCCCCAGGAGATGAGATAGTACGATAAATTAAGCAGTCGTCGGCAAACAGGCGTACTTGGGATTTGACGCTTAAAGTAAGATCGTTGATGTGGCATAGAAACAGAAGCGGACCAAGTACTGTGCTCTGTGGTACTCCTGAGTCGACTGTGCACGTAGACAATGCTTCTCCTTCAAGGATGACGCTTTGCCTCCTTTCCATTAGGAATGACTGGATCCACTTCAATACATCGCAACCGTTTTTATGATACTGTGTGTGCCACTTTTTGATGTACAACTATAGCCCCCCGAGTGGTGTCCGGGGTCCCTCGTCAGAGAGGGTGCAGAATAGCCCAACGCAGTGCCAGCGTGTCGTACAAGGCGACTAAGTGCCACATAGTAGCCCTGAGATCACCGATTATGGTGCGCAGGGCTTTAATCCCAACTTAACTAACTAACTGTACAACTATAGCACATGGGTACTAACCAAGACAGACGAGGACCTACCCGATGCCTTTCATCGTAAACAACTGAGAAAAATCCTTAACTTAACATCCGATATCCCACCAAAATTATAAATACCTCTCTCTACAAATAGTGCAGCGAGCAGCCTCTCTCATTACAAATACTGGAACAACGATGACGGCTGTTTGGTAACATACTACGAAGAAATAAGATTATACTCGTCAACCAAGCAATGTCTTTCTATCTTGATCAGAGGAAGACCAATAACAACACTACCCACAACACTGAACGGTGACCAATTGCACCTTATTAATGTTAGAACTGTAAAATATGATCAAGACCTAGCGAATCTAACATCTATGGCACAGGACAGGAAAATATGGAGGAAGCTCACAACAGAAATCAGCGGAGCTGCCAAGGCGTCCAAATCGGATGACTAGGACACGAACGGCGATGAGTCAGTAAGTCAGTGCGCGCCCCTCACAACCCCTTTGCCCATTGATTAACCATCATTGCGCTCATAATGATTGTTTATTTTCAATCTTGACGAATCACTCGCCGTATTTCAATATGTACTATGATGAGCATTAATTAACTGATACAAAGTAGTAGTAACGTAATAAATATTTCAAGGCCATGAGGCCCATAGAGCTGGTGCTTATCTTCAGTTTCTATAGCGCTAAGCGGACGAGTGATCAATGAATACCCCCTGGAGAAGACGCCAGTTAGAGATAGAACTTACAGGATAATTACGTAAAATAAGTCATTGAGACATAATAGAAGCGTTGATGAACAAGGACAAATTATTGAGTATTACTTCTATTATTATTTTAACTGGAAGGCAGTGTTAAGGTGTTATGATGTATACAAGTTTTACGATTATGGCGGATATTTCTGAATTTGCTGCAATTCATCAATAATATCTTTATGGATACCAAAATGAAGAGAGATGTATTTGTATCTAATAGTCTAACTTTGAAATAACGAAGGTAACAACAAGCTTTTTTCGCAGTACCTTGCATAACAATATCACATTTCTTATAATATGCGAATTCATTGTGATAAATGGGTCAGTCGATTCAATGAGCATGATAATCAAATGTTATCAAACCAAACCACGTGATATATCGTATGATTATCATACGCTACGAGTACATTGGCGGTGATATAATTCACTCTTGTGTAAGCCTAATGCTAATTACAAAATACCTCATGACTGAATTAGATACGAAAGGCCAACACGGGATAGACCTACCTCTAGTCATGATGGATATTGTTTATGTTCATGAAATATTATAATGTTTATGACAACCATTACTATCGGTGTAATGTAAAATGCCAACTGTAGGGATAAATTATTGACGTTGCACGTTGTGGAAAAATGCATAGTATGTATAATTATTCTAAAAATAATCCATGCATGTATTACAT
>JAUEKV010397570.1:0-10023 GCA_031833985.1 Ancula gibbosa
AAGAAGAAGAAGAATGAATGAGCATTTACAGCTCTATGCAATAAATGGGCAAATACATGTGTACAAAACAGGATTAGTAGGTTCAAACACTGAAAGTGCTTTAATCTGTTTCCATGCTGAAAAGATCTAGTTCAAGGAAAGGCGTGTCCACCTGAATGGCAATCTTCAAGGCCTTCACTCGGTGATCACTATCCCAGGCTGTTATCAACGCTTGGTTGAGCTCCTCGATGCGCTTCACATAATCTTGCTGAGACAGGTTAAGCATCTCTTTTATTGAGCCCTGAAAAACCATGAAATAAAGGAGAGGAGAAATTTCATATAATGATATAAACTTTGTGATATTGTTTGATAACAGGGGTAGTATAGATAAAGTGAAGTTTACCTATGCATTATTGAATAATAATAAATGATACAAACTACTAACCTTAAAATTTAGTTTGATGTTGGTTCACTTTAAGCAAATTTTAAGCATTTTTGAGCTTGCCAATTAAGTGGGGTAGAGAGCTATAATAATGTCCATTATTATCACTATTACTATTACTACCATACTGTAACCAACGATAATGGAACATTAGATTATGCAGCATTCAATAGGGACCTATACACAAAATAAGGAATAAGGAATAAGGAATCTTTATTTGTCCAACAGGAAAATTGTTTTGATCACATTTCGATACATATACATTAAATTAGTAATAATTGTAATACAATGAGTCTGTTTTCAGGTTGGTCTTTATAAAAATTTAATCATAATTGTAATCGTTTTTTCCATTTTCACATGCAGTAGCCATTACCTCTTCAAAGTCGTCCAGCTGCTCTAAACGATTCCGCACTTTATCACTGACCGTATTCGGTGCCTGCGACTGTGCCTGGGTTTTGATTACAACTGGTTTACATGAAGAAAAAGAGTGAAATTAGTTCAATATCCATATAATACAAAATTTAAAAAGAAAAAGAACATTATGAATTGGAATGAATATACCATTGTACAACATACATTGCCTCTGAGGACAAAGAATATGATTAAAAGAAAAAGATATCATGTATTTTATTTCATATAAAATGTACTCTGTATCATAATATAAATACTAATACATGTACAAGTCTATTTTCACCATAAATTCCATATAAAGTTCACATAGTATATATATATATATACAATATATATAATATCATAACTCCCATACCTCTCTCTTGGTCAGAAGTTGAAAGGAAACTTGTGGTGATGGACAGTTTCTCAGATGTTGTGTACTTGGCTAGAATCCCTGCTCTCTTTGAATACCACGGCTCAAATGACTCATCTATCCCATCACTTGACTCTTTCTATGAAAGAACGGGATTGGAGAAATGATTAAGGCGGCTCCAATTAAACTTCATTCAGAGGTTGAACAGAGCCTTATTACTTACTACCAGTTGAAGGCAGGGCTGGATATTGTGAGAATGTTAATATTGAGTGCTTTAAAAAGCATTTAAAAGAAGATTATTATCAAAGAAATAATGTACAATAAAAGAGCAGAAAATTGTCTCTAAAAGGACCATAAGAAATGAAGGTAGAGAAAAGTTTTAAAAGACATTATCATAATTAAACAAGGGCTCTAACAATGTCATTCTTTAAAATCATACTTTAAAAAAATATAATGAATTTCCTTTTATACATCCTTACGTTAATGCTCTCAGATCTGGTCGCTTTTGCCGGCTTTGAATCTGCCATCATTAGCATCGACAAAGGATCAGATCCCTCAAAGTTGACACTGACTCCACCACTTAGAGGATCTGAGCCGCTGAGCGGATCTACAAAAGTGGACTTCTGGGATGCTTTTCCTCCATTTGTACTCGTCTTGTCAACCTTCTTGATTTCA
The DNA here is from genome assembly GCA_031833985.1 of Ancula gibbosa. NCBI lineage: Eukaryota > Metazoa > Mollusca > Gastropoda > Nudibranchia > Goniodorididae > Ancula > Ancula gibbosa. The sequence continues at coordinate 1,860 of JAUEKV010397570.1, forward strand.
GTCACCTATAAAAGATATAAGTAGTTAAATTGGAATCCAGTACACAAGCAAGTACATGCAGGAATTATATAATTAAGCATTAAAAATTTTTTATATTCAAAATGTTGCATAAACAATAATAACATGATTGATGTTGTTCATTTATAATAAATCTTCATAAATATTCATAAATGAGAGCTCAAACTGGCAGACAAACAAAATATAAAAACACAGAAAGACAGACACAGACAAAAACAGATAGAGACAGAAAGACACTTACTCACTGAGTCAAAAATACAGGCAGACAATAAATAGTCAGAGAGAGACTGGGAGTAATTCAGTAATTTAAGTGTAAAAAAGAGACAAGAATGGTGACGGAGAAACGTAGAGAGACAAAGTAATAAGAAGGCCAGTGAGACACAGACAGACAGACCGATAGACACTTCAAAGGCAGGAAAATAATATCATAATAACAAATTAGACAGAACAGCTAGACAGCAGGGGTCGACAGAGAGAGATCTAAGACATAATAATTGATATAAATAGCCTAAAACCAATTAAAAGACATCCGTTCAAAGGCAAAGGTGGTTAAAATTTTGAGGCCCAATTTAAATGTAGGGCCTAATTATAATTAAACAACTTTCCTACCTGTATACCCTTGAGAGGGTGGTTTGTGGCTGTTACCGGCTGTAAGGAGCATGATTCTATCTCCTTGACATAGTTTCTTTGCCTTGAATGCCTAGATAATCGAACAAAGATATTATAAGAAACTGTTTGAAATATATATGTTATCAATTTTTGAGCCAACAACCACATCCAGGGTTGGACGCAACTGCTCTTTCATTTCAATTTTAAAAGGACTTTTTACCTTGCCTTCACCTTTACTTTCAGTAGATACTTACAGTTACGGAGATACACTAGATCTAGACTGTGTACATTCCTGGTAACAACAACTCAAACTGACAGCAGCAGTTAGAACTAGATCTAGATCTAGATCTAGGCTTCTATAATATTAATAGATATAGAGGTAATTTGTAACAAATGTTGAAAACAAAATAAATCATCATTGAAGTCTCTATAGATCTAGATTGAAATTTAGATCCATTTAGCAGGACCTAGATCCTAGTAGAATACTTGAATAAAAGTTAATAAAAAAGCATTGAGATGATGTCTGTTTTGTGATTGTTGACGCCCACTTTGACTTGTTTTCCCCGGCCTGTCCCTGACTTTGGCTAGATCTAGGCTACAGACAAAAGAAAGGATCAGAGCTAGGCTAGATGATCTTCAAATGTAAATGTAACTGTGAAATTTAAAACAAATTCTACGTCTATCTCAAGGCAACTTCTAAGGACAAATAGTTTCCAAGGAAAAAAAATAGTCGTAAATGAAAACTCACCATTCGTGAGTTGCCATTTTGTTTTCTATCCAATGTCACATGATGTGATTCATATCAAGTTCCATTGGGTGTTCTAAGGGAAGTAATACGACAAAACAAGTAATATAACATTAATTTAGCAGAGTTATTCATTCCTGTTGCTTGCTATTTACGATTTGTATCTTTTTGCTTTCGCTTTCGGAATGGCGGCTTCTTTAGAAGGCTACCTGCAATCTTTGCACAGCCTCCTAAAGCAACCAATTTCATCTTCGAAGGAGCAAATTGAGGTTGTCATTGAAGATATCAAAACACTCTGTCAACAAGATGCACATGAAAAAGATTTTGGTATGTTGTCAACTAAAAGGAAAGGTTTTTAGATTTCATTTCTAATCTAGAGATTCTCTAGAATCTAGATTCTAGATCAATCAATCATCAATCAATTTCATACTTACAAGACAATTTTACCATGGTTAAATGTTATGGAGAGGACCTCATTGACACATTATCATTATGATAATTAATTTTAGACTCATTAAACTGAGTGATAAACACTATTATTAAAATTAAATAAGATTAGATTCTAGATTTGTGGTTGTGGAGTGATTCACAACTGGAGGGTAGGGTTCAAATTCTTGGTGGCCTGGTCCTGGTCTGATGTTGAGTCTGTGGAAAGTTCTCCTCTATGCCTCTATACACATTTTCCCACCACACTCAGGTGTAAAACGAGTACCCAGCTGAAGGCAGAGTGTTAATATAGGGTGCTTTAAAGACGTTTATAATGCACAACATGGAGTTGAAAAATCTGACTAATTTTCCCCTCAAAACTGAAAGATTTTCCCACCCCGCTCAAGTGTAAAATGAGTGTCTGGCTGAAGGCAGAGCTGGATAAATAGTCAGAAAGTTAATATAGAGTGCTTTAAAAGTGCGCATGTGTAGGCATGGAAAAGAGAAAATCTGACTAATTTTCCCCTCAAAATTCAAAACTGAAACAAAACACCATGGAATTTTGTCTCCAAAGCATTGAAAACATTAAAATGTTTTAAAACAATAAAAGGTTATTATCAAAAATTCATTATTTCATCTATGTTCATATCTATTAAAATTTTGGTGGTGATGATGGTGGTGGTGGTGGCGAGGATGGTGGTGGTATTGGTTATATCATTTTTTTAATCAAAATGTTAAATGAATTTTGTTTTAAAATGTTTTCAGATTATATGTGTGCCGTTCTGTTTGACAAGGAAAAGGGCATAACCAGGTTTCTTCTCGAAACAGCTTCATCAGAAGAGGTGAAGTATACTACAGTTTTCATATATTTTACCAAGAATTTAAAATTATATTGATTTTGTTTTATTTGTAAGTTAATATTTCGTGCTAATGGACTAAGAAACGTGAAAAGATGCTGGATTTCTGTCAAACCCTTTTTATAGCATTTTGAGTAAACAAAAACTGCAATTTTACTGTGTAAGATATCTCACAAGATAATTCTTTCTAAATGATCATTTTAAAAAGTGAACTTGTGGTTTTATATCTATAATATTAATATATTATATTCTCAATTCTTTGTGTTAAATCTTTAAAAAAAAATCTAATACTTTTTTCCCTTTTATATTCACTCTTTAAATAATTGATCTCATAATAAAAACATAAAATATTATAATTATATGTGACATTTTAAAGTTATGATTTGTACAAATTACTGAGTGTTATATAACTTGATCTTTGAGAAAAGAATGCATCATGCACACATATATAGTGATTGCGTGCGAGAGATTTGCTGTGTGAAGCACCATCGAGCACTACGGTGGATGAGGTGGCTCAATAAGTTTATTATTTATTTATTTATTATATATGCCTAAAATGTTCTCATTATTTATCTGCATCCTCTTACTGTCCAGCTTCAAAATGGAAAGGCCAGGTCCTTGGATTTGTTGTCATCTGTTATCCAACAAGGAGGCAGGAAGGTCTTGGTCTATGCAGTGGACATCAAGGTACTGTTTGTTAAGTACTGTTTGTTAAGTAGCTTCTATACATTAATTGTTATGATTTTAGCTCAGTGTTAGAGCGCCTGACTTCAGAGTCAGAGGTCCTGGGTTCGATAACCAGTGTTGGGACAGAAATTTTTCTTTTCGCGGCCGTCCCAGTCCACTCAGCTGTAATTGAGTACCCAGCATCTCGTCAGTATTATTATAGCTTCCCAGTTATGCTCTGTATGCTACTTATGGAGTTGAGATGGTAATTGAATGATCACGCCTGCTGGGGGAGATTTACCATGTAAAGCGCTTTGAGGCTGAGATTCTCGGTGAAAAGCACTATATAAATGCACTCTTTATCTTTTTAAAAATTGTAACTGATATAATATAATAACAATCTTTACATTAGTATGCTTGCTTAAAAATGCAATTTATTCAGAATCTAGATAATTAACCTTTGGTCAGAGTTATTGAAACTACTATGTTGATAGAAGATTTTTATAATCCTATTGAATTTGATATTACAATGCTCTTTGAAACATTGTGGATAGGCATGAATACTAATGCTGCAATTGCTTTTGAAATCTCACCTTCTTTCTGCTCCTTAATTCTTTTTCTTTATCATCACCTGCAGGAGACATGCATGTCCGTGTATTCTCGCGACAGATTTGCCAAAGTTAAGAATGCAGCTATTCCTGTATTGGTCAAGGTAAATTATGAATGGAGAAAATTTTGATTGATTTTGTGATTACAGTGGTCTCCGGCTAAGAGGCCGGTGCTTGGGTGACAAAAATATCGGCCTCTTAGCCGGATGAGCTCTTAGACAGATTAATATTTTACTATATACATGTATATCATAGGCCGAGGTTATGTTCGCCATTTGTTTTTTTAGATGTTTGGTGTGGTAGATGGGGATTTGGGGGGAAAGGGGGGGTGACAAAGTAGAGAGGACGGATAGCAGTCGTGTTTTGATAAGAAGAAAAAAAGATTATAAAATATTGTCATGGGTGACGCCACTTCGGCCGGTGATATGTCCCTTTGATCTCGGGCATAAGTGCTGACCGACGACATGCTGACACGGAGCGTCGTCGAACAGGGTAACTCTGAACGGGGGAACGATGCCATGGGGACAGACCGGGGAAATGCAGCACCGATGACACTCTGCAAAACTTTGACACTGCGTTAACCCGGGTAACTCGGCCATGGTGACAGACGGGGAAATCTGATTCAGGCCCCTAGTGCATGTGGCAAGTGTATGCACCTGTTCAACATAGGCCTAGTATGCTGACTGTTACTTTTTTTAATACTTTTAGCAACAATAGGGAAGTTCAACTTTCTTTTCTTGATACTTTTTTCTTCTCATTGTTAAATTAACACAAAATTATCGGCCTCTTAGACGGACTGATACTTTTAGAGCGGCCTCTTAGGCATGTGAAATAAAGAGACATAATTCTGTTTCACAGAAAAAGCGGCCTCTAAGGCGGATCGGCCTCTTAGCCAGAGACCACTGTACTACCTTGTAAAGAAAGTGATTTTTCAAGAAATATTTTGATTAGCTGTTATTATTATGTACTGTAAATAAAAGTTTTAACCTGCCGTAAACAGGGCCATTAGAATTTTTTGAAATATCTGAAAACGAAATTTAAAAAAATCTTTATTTTCCTCCACGAAAGATCTTTGCGATATTAAATTTTAAAAATTGACCGGTATGTGAAACATAGTGATGTTTTAATTTGATTTGTTTGACAACTGATAATATTATTAAAGTAAAAGATAAGCCAAATTTGGACAATATATATTCATGTATGGGGTAAATTAACTTAATATAATAAAATTGGTTTAATTATACAGTCGGATATTTTTAAACATGGGATTGTTCTATGGTAAATTAATCCAGGAAGAGGTACCTTAAATTTGGTACATGTATACTCTGCTTTATGAATCTTATGTAATATCTTTCCATAGCTCCTGGAGATAAGTGTCGGCTCATCTTTGGGAGATGAGCTAAATATCAAAAAGATGATTGAAAAGTTTTTTATGGAACTCACCAAGTCTTCAAAGCTTGGAGCATCAGGTAAATAATAATAATAATAATACTAATGAACATTTTTATAGCGCTCTACCCCACTCAATGAGCAAGCTCTAGGCGCCTTACAACCAGGTACAGTAAACCTCAGATTCAACAAGAGTACCAGGACTTTCCGGAAATTAACGATGGACCTGAGGCCTTGTTGAATCCGAGGTGTCTGTATGTTCATTACAGTTTGATGCGTACAGTATTGTTATACTATGGTATGTATGTTTTGTGTATGAGTCTGTGTCAGTGCTTGTGTTTGTCTATCTACCGCATCATGTGGATTGGTCCATTCTTTGCGTTAAAAAGATTGTCCTTTGCTCTCTCTATTTATATATATACCAGCTGAGATCCTGCAAAATTTGGGGTTGATAAAGCAGGCAAAGCAGATTTTAGATCATTGTCATTTTATTGAAGTATGAATTAAAATTAATTGATTTATATTAGAACCACACTGTGCGCTGAGATCATAGTTGTGCATGCTTTAACCATGCGCATTATATTCTTTATTTATTCTCAAGTGAAAGGCAGCATTTACCATCTACTTGGAGTGATTGCGGAGGTCTACCCAGAGCTGATGGCTGCATACTCGGCCCGTCTTGCAGGGTTGTATGTCAGTGCTTTGAAAACCGAGGTCTGAACCATGATATCTGTATCTGTATAGTTACATTGTAGAATCCCTACTGGGCTTTAACACAACGGGAGCAGCTTGATTGCTACGCCTAGGCATATATTGTAATCAGTATCAGGGTTATATGGTTGCCAAGCCACATTCCCCTCAGTAGGAAATTTTGAATTTTGCCCGATATAAAGTTGTCCGTCTCTGTTGAACATATTTGTTATTATCATTGCAATGAAATTAGAGACGATTGGTTTGACTTTTGAATCGCCTAATTATGCAATAGAATACTGAGTCATATCTACCTTAGAGCCAAGCAAATACCCGGTACACATTTTGTTTTTGGTTATGACAAAGATGACGAAGCAAGGTTTTAGTTCTGTAGAGGATAATAAATCTAAGAAAGTAAATAAATATAATCTTGCAAGGTTTCTGTGATAGATCATGTTCTGATAGACCACTTAGCAAGACAAATTATGATTAGAAACATGAATCTGATAGGCCACTTAGCAAGACAAATTATGATTAGAAACATGTTCTAATAGACCACTTAGCAAGACAAATTATGATTAGAAACATGTTCTAATAGACCACTTAGCAAGACAAATTATGATTAGAAACATGTTCTAATAGACCACTTAGCAAGACAAATTATGATTAGAATCATGAATTTAACTCATTTTATTTAAAGGGAGATAAAAATTTAAGTGCATACGCTTTAATTTTACATCACCTCACATTTGTTTTGACATAAGATGTTATTATTTGTTCATTTTTCACCAGATGACAGCCAAGACAAGAAAACCAGAACTCTCAATCATTGCAGGATGTTTAGATGGTCTTTGCGCCTTCATGGTTAATTTCACTCAGTCTGCTGATGAAGGTGAACATTGGGTTTCCATCTCAAAATGATTCTTAACAAAAAAAAGAACGAATCCATTTGTTTAGCAAGACTCTAGATCTATTTACCCTTTTTACAAATGTCTCATTCAAATAATGTCCTTTAAAATTTATTGTTTGCTTATCTCAAGAGCTACTGAGCACCCCTGGGTGCATAGATTCAGCGCTATATAAATCGATTAAATATTGTTTATGATTATAATATCTAACGAAAGTGCTTTTATATTACTTTTTGAAGATGCCAAGCATTCCTATGAAATCTTCAAGTACGTGAGGATGGCCATTGATCCTAAGGTTGTGTACACCCGGTATGAAGTCCCAAGGACAGGTCTGCGTGTCATTGCCAAGCATGCTGAGCAGTTTCGCCAGTACTTGATGGATGATTATGAGGTAGGAAGTGATTGAAATTGACTGGGGATTTGTTGATACAGTAGAACCTTCCAATAGCACCCCTCCGAATAAAGACCACCTCCCACTAAAGACCAATTTTTCTGCAACTGTTTACTCTATAGGCCTATATAAAACACTTACGAACAAAGACGACCTTCCACTAAAGACCACTAAAAGGTATCTTTATTATGTGCATGTATAAATTTACAATTTCCGACTCAATGTTTTTATTTGTAGGCAATGTATGACAAACTGAAGAGTTGGAGCCATCACCACAACAGAGAGTTGCTGCACCATGGGATTAACGCTTTGGACTCATTCGTGAAAGAGGTAAGTAGTCGTAATGATATCAGTACACATTGTTGAAATATCCCTCCATATGTTTATGGAATAATAATAATAATAATTATAATAATATAATCGATTTATATAGCGCTGAATCTATCCACCCGGAGGTGCTCAGTAGCGCTTTACACAGTACTAAATAGTAGACAGCAGCAATTTATAATTTCCTAAAGTTCAAAAAGTAGAGCTTTAATTTCCTTGAATATTGTTTCTTTTTCTGAGTACAGTTGAACCCACCAATAACAAACGCAATATTCATTATTGGGGGTTGGGGGTGGATTAAATGCCTTATTGCTATATGGATTAAAGAGACTAAAGGATCTTGTTTAGTCCCATTAGTTGAGAGCTAACCGTAATAAATTGTTCGATTCTTCACTTTATTATCTTACTCTTAACTGTTGTTTCACTTTGATATATGAAGTTATACATGTGATATGTCTATAGTAAGCGCCTAGAGCTTGCTCATTGAGTGGGGTAGAGCGCTATAAAAATTTACATTATTATTATTATTA